>CAXIVM010000042.1:0-21847 GCA_964035705.1 Porites rus
CAACCAGGACAACTTCTACTGGTGGTGCGTCGCATCTTTGGTTTGGCCAACAGCCCCAGGCTGTTCTGGCGCTTCCTTCGAGATTCACTATATAATCCGACTGGGCTTTGTGCAGTCGACGCTGGATAAGGCATTGTTCGCCTACTATACCAGAATGGACGCTTGATCCTCGCCATCGGCGCCCACGTCGACGACCTCATCTGTACTGGACAACCCGAAACTGCGGATGCCGTTTTGGACCGCGTCCGAGCCGAGTTCGACTTTGGCGACTGGCACGACTCTCGAAAAGAAGGTCAACTGGTCTACGGAGGCAAGGAGATTGCGAAGGACGACGTTGTCACCATCTCCCAGGAGTCCTTCTTTCGCGCCTTGACCTTAACCCCGGTGCCGCGCTGGAGAACTTTGATGAAGGACTCAGCTCTGACCCCAGCCGAGGTCACAGAACTGAAGTCTGGAGGTGGATGTTTGCATTGGCTGACAGGTCAAACCAGACCTGACCTGGCCGCCGGGACATCTTTGTGGATGAGTGGCTCTCCAACCGTGACCAACCTCATGGAGGTGAACAAGCTCTTGAAGGAGGCCCTCAAGTCCCAGAGCTGGAAGATGAGATTCGTGCCGACTCAGATGGAACGGGCACGGATCGTGGCGTTCTCAGACGCCTCATGGGCCAATGCGGAGGATCTCAATCGCAAGCCGGCTACATGGTCTTCATCACCGGCAACAAGGTCTACACCCCGGAGGGCGACGTCGCCAACTTGGTGGAATGGCGGAGCCATCGAATCCGCCGACGCTGCAGGAGCACTTTGGCAGCTGAGACGATGGCACTTGATGCAGCGGCAGATGCCGCTTTGTTTACAAGGGAGCTTTTGGCCGAGTTGCTGATCGAGGGCTTTTCCAACTTCCATGGCAACGGATTGCCGCTCCCTCTATGACCTGTTGGTCAAGGACGGACCGCTGAGCAGCGCACAGGAGAAGCGCTTGACGCTGGACATTGGAGCTCTTCGAGAAGCTTCAGTGGAGCTCGAACCCAGTGGCGAGAGGATGAAGGACATCTATACCGCTGGGTGCCCACGGATGTTCAGATGGCAGATCACCTGACTAAGGTGAAACCGCAACATGAATTGCGGCAGCTGCTCAATGAGAACCACCTGGCCCTCATGAGCACCGAACCGGAGAGAAGGCGGCCGCAGCTGATGCAGCCGACACTGAGAGCTGGCTAGTGGTTCACACCGCTCGCTGTGAGCACTCGCAAGGAGTTGCTCGGCTCTTTTAAATATAGAGCAATGCAAGAGCGGTAGCGTTCATGACCTGACCTGCCCTTGACCTGCAGGGCCCTTGAGTCTGCTCAAAAATGCGCGTGAGCAGCCGCGCTTTGTTTCCCCTAGAAAGCGTTGTGAATCCGCTTACCTGCAATTGTTACATCCTGATAACAAGTCTTTATTGATCCTCTTGCCCCTGTTGCCACTGGAGTCACTAGAGCCCAGTCATGTCCACATCAGTTGTGTCCTTCCCCCACAATTTATTCCACTGCCTGGCGGGATTTTGCCCCATAGAAACGTAACAATTTTTGGCAGCCTGCGCATTGTGGCTGGCATTTCATCATCCAGGCGAGGACAAAACTCTATACCCTGGAAGACTAACATGGACCCTGAAAACCACTGGTTGGTATATAGAGGAAAACAATCTTCCAGGGGGCCATTGTCAGGGTCTATGTTAGTTTTCGGCAGTGTATGTTTTCGTTGTTTTATATTTGGTTGTGTGGCAGAAGGCATGCAGGCATTTTTTCTTGGAACGCCAAGTTCAAGGCACATGCTTTTCCACTACCAAAACATTCACATTCTTGTGGCGTGTCAATGAGGTTCCGGGGGATGCACCAAAACTTCATCAATATCCTCCGATTCTCACACAGGTGCGGAACCCTGTGAGGGAATGATTAAGTCACCGTCGCTTCCCATTCAGGTCACCTCACCTGTTCGCCACGGCGTCCTTCGACCACACTTGCAAGGTCTTGGAAGCTGTCCTTTTGCCATGAAAGAAGTCTCTGAGAGAGGTTGGACTAATATTTTTGACCGGTGGACTAGTGACTATATAGTGCTTGTGCATCAAATGTGGGTTTGCAGGTCTGGGACTTGAGGCAACCGATGCAGCTGTCAAAGCCTGCCTGTTGCCAAGTGTGTGGTTTCAGCTTCTTGAGCCTGAACCAGTTTGCTTTTGTTTTTGCTCTTGTTCCACCACGATGTTCCTGCGAGGTGAAACTGTTCAGCACGGACACCTTGAACGTCATGTGCACCTTCTCACCGGACTGTCTGTCGTTGGAAGTTTCCGGGTTAGCTTGGTGAAACGTCCTAGAAGTCTGCGGGCTGTTGCATCCACGGTTTAACAATATCGACGAGGCTCAACAAGGATGTTCAAGCTATATAGATGTCATATACTACGGCTCAAATCAATTTCCCTCTTCTTGATGCGGTGCCATGCCCTCCCAAGTATGCTTATTTGGAACCAAAGAAATGCATTTGTTCCTCTTCTCTTCAAAACGCTCTTCCTAGTCTAAACAAGTCGCTCTTTTTGTAGTAACTGTGAGAGTTCTGCGCTAAACTTTGCTTATTCCCAAGTATGTTCTTGAAAGTCTTTTATTCCACCAACACTTAGATGGTTGCTCGCAAGAGCTAGGATCAGAGTGAAGTCCCCCTTGACTTGATGAACAGAACGAAGCGCAAACCGAAAGGTGGTGGAGTCGGCGAACTTGTAGATGTTTAACAAAGTTTGGAAATGCATTAGCCGTTTACTGCAGGAAACAACGCATTGGACAGCTTGTGAACAGTTTGGAAAAATGCAGGTACGTGAGTCGAGCGTCCTCGACTCATATCACAGGAAACGTGCAGCGTCTTCGTTGGTCGCTGACTGCACGAATCCCCAGCGACCCCCTGCCTCTTTTTTGCTCGCGCTGTTTTAGTTGTAGTTTGGTTCCTAGTAGCGAGGCCAGGAGCTACTAGTAGCATCGAGCCTCCTAGTAAAACCTATGGCAGGCATACTTACCAGGTACAAACCTTGGAAACAGGTGTTAACACACACACACACTATGCCGCAATCGGCGCTCTGTACCCCTGCAGCAGCTTTGTACACATAACGCCGATATCGGCGCTCCGGAAAATTACTAATCACCTCAAAAGCCTTAGAAAGACAGACAAAGAAAACAAAACAAAAGCACACGAAGAGGGCAAGAAAGAAAGATAGGTATAGTGACGAGGCCCACTTAGTTAAATGAAAATCGTTAGCGAGCAGGACTTTTGTCTTAAACCGCCCGGGTAGCTAGGAGTAGGACAGGAGAAACAGAAGGAAAGGCACCAACACACAAGTGTGTTGAGTGCGGTTTTCCTTCTGTTACCCTAAATAGCGGGTGGGATAGCAACTGAGGCCAGGGGCAGGGAGGGGCCCGAAGGCATTGCCATCAGTGGCATTCAAGTAAAGCCGATTTGGGCCGGCGCAACCCATTGTCTGAAAGGCCTGAAACCTAAAGAAAGGCCTCAAGAAACGAAAAGCAACAGAAAGAGAGAGAAAGAACTCAAGAGCATGACAAGCACATGCAACTGAAAAGCAGTCTGTGGCTGCCTATAGCCGTGGGAACTGTACAGGTGAATACTTAGACGCATGTGCAAATCCTGACTGGGTCGTAATCAGTGGTATCAAGCAGAACGGCGGATCAGGGGATTCAAGAGAAGTCCAAGTTCGCAAAACGGTGCGTTTAGGGTGGGTCCCCCAGGATCTGGGTCTATGCGCACGCAGCGCCCCTCGATGGGGATCACACCACAGCCCTCAGTCAAACTCTGTGGCGATACACACTTAGATGGTTGCTCGCAAGAGCTAGGATCAGAGTGAAGTCCCCCTTGACTTGATGAACAGAACGAAGCGCAAACCGAAAGGTGGTGGAGTCGGCGAACTTGTAGATGTTTAACAAAGTTTGGAAATGCATTAGCCGTTTACTGCAGGAAACAACGCATTGGACAGCTTGTGAACAGTTTGGAAAAATGCAGGTACGTGAGTCGAGCGTCCTCGACTCATATCACAGGAAACGTGCAGCGTCTTCGTTGGTCGCTGACTGCGCGAATCCCCAGCGACCCCCTGCCTCTTTTTGCTCGCGCTGTTTTAGTTGTAGTTTGGTTCCTAGTAGCGAGGCCAGGAGCTACTAGTAGCGTCCAGCCTCCTAGTAAAACCTACGGCAGGCATACTTACCAGGTACAAACCTTGGAAACAGGTGTTAACACACTTAGATGGTTGCTCGCAAGAGCTAGTATCAGTACGAAGTCCCACTTTAGACGAATACATTTCCCGATGCATTGTAGACCTTGACTTGCAAACGGAATGGTGAATGGGTCGGCTGCAACTGTATGGTTTAACACGGGTGAAACAATGGTTGCATGGGTTTCGGCAACGAGTCAATTTAAAAATTGGTGCAGGTACGTCGGAGTGGCCAACTCCGATATCACCAGATCAAATGGGCGTCTTCGTTGGTAGCGGTCCTGCCGCTGCCCCCTGCTGCGTGAAACTGGAACTGAGTGGAACAGCGGCGTAAATTAGTCCAGCGATCCTTCTCAAAAATTAGTTATGAGAACCTTGGAAACAGGTGTTGACACACACACACAGAGGGCCGGGGACGGCGCACTCTGCATGGGGAACCCGCGGGGAAGTGAGAGCAGCTAAGACGAAAGCTTTTTGCACGGCTTGACGACAGCTGCGAAGATCATGTCCTTTTTGGACGTATAGGTCTGCTAGTTGAGTGAGCGCTCGCTCAACAGCCGAGGACGGGTAGGTGTGCTTGCGGATGAGGTGGGCTCCGGAATGTAGACCTGATAGCCGTAGTCGGGTGGAGCCAGCTGAGGCATAATCGCGCATCTTCCAAGGAGCATCAGGTGGGATATAGGAGATAGTCCCTTGATGTAAGTCAACATCGAAGCCCAGTAAGTGCATGTCTTCCACGGGTGCCAGTTCCACTGTCCACTGGGTTGCCATAGAAGTCCGGGTGGATCAAGGTCCGGATGGCGAGGTGCTTGAGGAATGTGCGGTTGAACGCGATGAAGCGATTGTCCACGTACCTGTAGTAGACGGAATGGATCTCGGTGTGGTCTGTCAAGGAGTGGTGGAGTTGATGCCAGGAGTGTTCGATGAGGGTGAGAGCTGAGAGCCAATCCCGGCTCCTCGGACCTGCAGGAAATATGAGTTGCGTGCCTTGAAAATGCATGAGTCAAGTGCTAAGGCTACAATCGTGGTGATGTCGCTAGTGTGCAGTGTCCGTTGTGTGGGATGTTTGCGGTGATGACGGCCAATGTGGGCGAGCTGGATTGGGTCTCCGGTTGTATATGTGTCCACCGTCAGGGTTGGGGTGTCAAAAGTGTGTTGCCAGCGGTTGACCAGGGTGTGGACGGCTTGGATCAGGCGGTCTTGGGGGACGGAGTTGAAAAAGCCGACCAAATCGTCGTTGACTGCGTAGAGATCCACGGAAACTGGTGTGTTCTGAAGGTAGTCGTGGAAATGGTGTCAAAGTTGAGGAATGGGAAGTTGTCCTGGTGATTGAGGTAGAAGGTGACAGATCATGGTATTGAGGATGTTGGATGTGACGCGTAAGAGTGGGCCATAGTAGGATTTGAAGTAGGAGATGATGGTGCGACCTTTGCGCCATTGTTTCTTGGCTTTCAAGTGGACAACTCCATATGGCATCTTGAACTTGGTGTTGAAGCCCCATTTGTATTTTTGGCGAAGGTGTGCGGGGTACGTGTGTTGGATGATGTTAGAGATGGTCTGGTCTGTATCATCTGGCAATGGTTGGAAGAGTTCTGGTGATTGCCACGTGGCTAAACAACCACGGAAGTAGATGTGGGGGCAAAAGATCCTGAGATGTTGTAGTTCATGATCGGCATGACGGAGGACAACTTTGTCGCCCAAGAATTCTTGCAACTGTTTGACTGATCTGGCGGTGAAGCGATCCTTGTGGTGAAGTTGGAGATTGTGGTGGTTCCACTGAATGGTGAGAAAAGAGTCGGCGTGATGGGATAGAGTAGTCGGGAGTCCATGATGTCGAAGCCATTTGATGAGGTTTCGCCGAACAGAGTCGAAGTAGCGTAGCTGGTCGGAAAGAATGTGCTGGAAGTTGTAAATCGGCGAGGGTGACAATCAAATGGTCCCCAATAGTGTCATGGTAAGTGGGTAGAAGGAGGCTGCGTAGACGATCACACCCACAAGGAAGCTGATCGATGTCAGGGGGGCTGCCTAACAGTGTTTCCCATCGCCGGTGGTTGTGCAGGCGACTGCATAGTGTGGGGTGGGCTGCTTCACGTACTCGGCATGTGGGGAGGTGGAGGGGAATGGCAAACTGTTTGTGATGGTTGAGGAGCTGGGCGAGCCAGCGTTGAAGGTCGGATTGGAAGCTGGTGGGCTAGGAAGGGAATGGTCAAGGGAAGGTTGCTCTTCGGTGGTGTGAGATTGCGATACTTCAAGGCTTGGTTGAGGAGGTGAAGAGCTCGACTGCGTCCTGGTTCTTCGAGGCTGGTGGCCATGCGACGAATGGCGTAGACTTCAAGGTCTGTGTACTTGCCTGAACTAACGTAGATGTCGGGCGGCGTCGAAGGATGTGTGTGTCTTTGGTGAGGTCCCGTAGGACTGTGAGTGCATGTAGTTTGTGTGAGGTGTGAAGTATAGGTTGGTCAGTGGAATGTAGACGTCGTCGTAGTCGCCGAAAGAGGCGGTAGTGGTTGGCTAGGCGTGGAAAGAAGTGAGCCTGTGTCTGCTGAATTGCCAGCCGTCTGCTTTGAGCTTCAAGTGCTGTGAGATGTAGGGCCAATTGAGTGTAGGTTGCCATCGGGAGATGTACAGGCGTTCGTGAATCCACGCTTGGTCATAATCCGGGTATGTAGCAATGTGGATGGTGGAGAACTGGGTGATGGTTGGTTGCATGCCAGTAGCGAAGGGAGAGTTCTGCTGAAATGGGGGTGTTCTTGGCTAGTTGCTTTAATTTGGCTCTGCGGTTGTGTTGCCGGCGAGGCATGCCGATTGCGGTGGAGCCCACATAGCAGTGGCCATGTTGGTGGTAGCATCGTTGTGTGTCGTGGGAATTGAAGTAGAGCTTGACGTAGTAGACTGAGTTGGGGGCAATGGTCTGGGTGGATCCGGAGCTGTAGAAAACGTGTGCGCCATTGTTTGGAACGGTATGTAGAGGATGGGAAGTAGAAAATGGCTGCCAAATGGAGTAGTCCCACGGCATAGATGGCCTCAGCTCGTTCGATGTATTTGGCGTGGTGGTGTATGTGGGATAATGCTCTGTGTAGTGTGCGGATGTGTTGGAGTAGGTTGTGAGTGGGTCCTCGGCTGCTGAGTAAGGCCAGTCAACAGGCCATGGCGGCCCCGATGGCCACCAATTGCTGCAGGCTGCGAACGGAAAGCTTGGGGACCTTGAGCATCGGGATGCCGTAGCGGACTGCACCAGCTTCTTGGAGTTGGATTTCGGCGGCGCCGGAGGCTTGGCGATGGCGGCAGCGGACTCTTGGATCACCTCATCGAACTGTGTGGCCCAGTTTGTGATATATGGAATGGTCCATTTCTCAGGAACATCATCTTTCAGCGAAGGATGGTCAGGTTGGAGGACTTGGGCAAGGGTCAGCGGCTGCGGTTCCGTGGAAGGGGCCGGTGCAGCTGGTGCAGCTGAAGGGGCGGGGGCCGCCAGGCTGGGGAGCTCCTGGTTGGGAGGTGGGGGCCCGCGCGTCGAAGAGGTGGTCTTTGGGGGGATAGGTGTAGGCCATGCGCTTGGAGCTTTTCTTTGGCTCGTTGGAGTTCCGCTTCCCGAGTGTGGAGTTGGCGAATGGCGCTGCCTTCTGCTGGAGCCGGGGCGTGTTCCCGGAGGGCGGCCAAAAGGATGTCCATAAGGGGTTGCGTGAAGGCTTTGGCTTCTGTAGTTTTGGCTGGGGGGATGTTGCCGGCTGTGCGATGTATACGTGCTTCGGCTGTGGCATCCAAGTCGATGTGTTGCTCGCGGACGTGCTGGATCAGGTGAGTCAGGAAGACTGATTCAGCAATGGATCGAGTGGGCACCAAGCTGGTAAACTTCCCGATTGACAGCGAGCGGGCTGTATAATCTGATGCGCCATAGTATGCGAGTAGCCAGGGAAAGACCTGGAATGGGGGAAGTCCGGCCAGGTGGCGATTGCGGGTCCATGCAGATGGTTGGGCGCGCTTGTAAAGTTTCTGTCCTCCTGAGTCGTTTGCGTCCCAGTGGTCATCCGTCTGTTTCCAGGCTTCTGGAACGGGTGGCTCTGGGAAGGGGATGGTATCCGGTGGTGAGGGTGATGTGCCTTGGGCATGGCGTGGTGGCGTGACCATGTCCGGAGGGGGCGTAATGGGAGCGCCAGTGCGGTGTGTAGGGGGCGGGGGAGGTGGGGGGAACTCTTGGGTGGCGTGATTGTGCGTAGAGCCTGGGTAATGGGACCGTAGGTCGTAGCCGAAGGTGTATATGTGGCAGAGGCAGCTGTAGCGCCTTGCTGATGTGCTGCTTGTTGTTGCTGTTGCTGCAGCACTTGTTGGTACCAGTAGTAATAGGGGTCCACAGTCTCAGAGAGCTCAATGGAGGTGCCTGGGGTTGCCCGGTAGGGGCTGTTGGTGTAGTTGAGATGGGTGGAGGAGTGGTGGCAGGGGGTTGGTTGGGGTGAATGGGTGTGGATGTGGGCGGAGAAGGGTCGGTGGGAGTTGCGGTTGGCGCAACTGCTTGTGGGTGAGGTGGCCAGTAGGATTGTGGTGCAACAATCAAGGTTGGGGGACTCCAAGTGGAACTTGGGTCTGATTGGTAGGACGGTTGTAATGGGTGAACTGTGGAGGGAATCTGAACGAGGTGGGTGTTGGGGATGGGATGTAGTTGAGGTGACAAAGTCGTTGGGGTCAAAGGGGAAGCGTATTGAAGCTGTGGATGTGGTAGAACTGGTTGAGCCGGCTGGATCTGAGGCACTGGGATCTGCATAGTTGGAACTGTGCCGTATGGAGTCGAAGGTGCCACCAAAGAGGTCGGTTGCGACGTAGGACCATATGGTGTCGGCGCGCTTGGTGTAGGGGAACGCTGACAAATCCACTGGTAGTTCATGGCGTCGCAGTAGAAGCCGTGAAAAAGGGTGGACATTGAAATCGGTGCAAGCGCATGAATCCTGAAGTATCATGCTGAAGCCTGCCTAGGATGACTGTACAAATGATTACTTAGACGCATGTTTCAGCTGAGAATATCTCAAGGTTGTGATCACAGTGGGCCCTGCGGCATAAGATCAGTGGTATCGTGCTTCGCTGCCAATCAGAGACGATCGAACGAAGTTCAGGAAAGCAGAACGGAATATCAGGAGGATTCCCCCAGGATCTGGGTCTGTGCACATGCTGCGCTCCTTGACGGGGATCACGCCACAGCCCTCAGTGGGACCCTGTGGCCCGTGGCGAAACACACTTGGATGATCTTAGATGGTTGCTCGCAAGAGCTAGTATCAGTATGAAGTCCCACTTTAGACGAATACATTACCCGATGCATTGTAGACCTTGACTTGCAAACGGAATGGTGAACGAGTCGGCTGCAACTGTATGGTTGAAACAATGATTGCATGGGTTTCGGCGACGAGACAATTCAAAAATTGGTGCAGGTACGTGGCCAACTCCGATATCGCCAGATCAAATGGGCGTCTTCGTTGGTAGCGGTCCCAAATGATCTGCCGCTACCCCCTGCTGCGTGAAACTGGAACTGAGTGGAACAGTGGCATAAAGTAGTCCAGCGATCCTTGTCAAAAATTAGCTATGAGAACCTTGGAAACAGGTGTTGACACACACACACACGCATCCATCAATCAATCCATCGATCAATCAAGCAAGCAAGCAAGCGAGCAAGTAAGCAAGCAAGGCTACAGCTGAAGGAGTTAGGTCAGATGAAAGAGGTTTGATAGCTTCTTACCTAGCAGGCCTAGTAGATCCTGACAGTCTTTGACTCCCGTACTCCTCTTCTTGCTCAATTCCCCTTACCTTCTTGTTTAGTGTGTTGTAATGGTAGTAAGTAGTAAGCTGCTTTTCTTCGTTTTGCCGGGTAGCAAAAGTGATGTTCACCATTCTGTCCTCCTTTGTTTAACACACAAGACGGAGCCCACGAACCCGAATGCGCATACGCGCTCGAGAACAAACGGCCAAACATTGTTTGACACTCTTGTGGGACACTCTTCTGGAAAACTGTTGTGGGACACTCTCGCGCGACGCTAGTGGGACGCTCACTCTTGTAGGACATACTTGTAGGGAACGCTCTTGTTGAAAACTCGTAGGGCACTCTTGTAGGAGACACTCTTGTAGGAGACGCTTTTGTGGGACACTCTCGTACTACACCCGTGGGACACGCACTCTTGTGGGGCGCCATTGTAGACACTCTTGTGGGAGACTCTTGTGGAGCATTCACTCTTGTGGGACGCTCTGGAAAGGTCACGCGTCAAGTCTCGAAAGCGAGCATTTTGTACCAGTCTTAACTTCCAATTAGTAGACGCCCTGCAGGCCCGAAAGTTTTGAGCAAAGCGTGCGCAAGTTAAGCCTCTTGCAAATGCAAAAACTTGGTCAAGTCTCTTGCAAATGCAAAAACTTGGCCAAGTCTCTTGCAAGTGCTCGACTCTGTCAAGGTCAAACTTGGTGAAGTCTCTCGCACACGCTAAAACTTCGTCAAGTCTCTTGCAAATGCTAAAACTTGGCCAAGTCCATTGCAAAGTCTAAACCTTGGTGAAGTCTCGTGCAAATGCAGAAACTTGGTCAAGTTTCTCGCGTATGCAAAAACATGGTCAAGTGTCTTGCAAGTGCCAGGCTTTTACAAGTGCCGCCGCCTGAGCAAAGCTCTTGCAAGCGCGAAAGCCTTGGCAAGGTTTTGCAAATGCCAAAACTTGATCAAGTCTCTTGCAAGTGTACGCACGCTAAAACTGATTCAAAACTCGCGCAAACGCTAAAACTTGGTGAAGCCTCTGGCAGACACCAAAACTTGGTCAAGTCTCACGCGGACGCTAAAACTTGGTCAAGTCTCCTCCCAATGCTAAAACTTGGTCAAGTCTCTTGCCAATGCTGAAACTTGGTCAAGTCTCTTGCAGACGCAAAGCTTGATCAAGTCTCTTGCAAGCGCTAGGCTCTTACTAGTGCCAAAGGCTGGAGCTAGACAGACCAAATGCTCAAACACTTGATCACGTCTACTTCCCGCGCCGCACTTCTACTACAAAATATTCAAACTGACCACATCTGAGGCCACCTCACACAGAAGCTGCTTCCTGTACTGCATTTGTACTATAAGCTTGCCAGTTCTGAGGCCACGCGCCTTATCCTGCGAGAGGGTCGCGCAAGCACGCCGGATACTGCGGAGACCACGTCTGAAGCCACCTCACGCAGAAGCTGCTTCCGGCGCTACATTTAGTATTATATATTGACGCGCAAGCGTGGGCAGACTTCGCATTTCGCTACACGTTTGGGCGCTCTACAGACCGGATCCTGCGAGAGGGTCGCCTTAGCGCCGGTCACGTTGGCGTTTCGCTATTTATTTGGGCGCTCGACGACAGGCCGGATTCTGCGAGAGGGGCGTGCTGCCGCATAAGAGAATTCGGAATTCGCGTTTCGCTACACCTGACAGAGCGCCGGTCGCGTTCGCATTTCGCTACGCGTTGGGGCACTTGACAGGCCGGATCCTGCAAGGGGGTCGCCTGAGCGCCGGCCGGATCCTGCGAGAGGGCGTTGCCTGGGCCTGAGCGCCAATCGCATTTGCATTTCGCTACACGTTTGGCGCTCGACAGGCCGGATCCTGTGAGATTTCGCTATACGTTTGGGCACTCGACACGTTCGGGCGCTCGACAGGCCGAATCCTGCGAGAAGGTTGCTTCTCGCACGGTCTCGCTTGGTCCGCCCCGGCTTTCAAGACAAAACTTGGTCAAGTCTCTTGCAAGCGCTAAAACTTGGTCAAGCCAAGAGCAAGTCTTTCGCAAACGCTACAGCTTGGTCAAGTCTCCTGCAATTGCTAAGGCTTCGCCAAGTCTCTCACGCACGCTAAAACTTGGTCAAGTCTCTCGCAAAATTGGAGTTTTACAAGCGGTAAAGCCTGAGCAAAACTCTTACAAGTGCTAAAGCCTCTGCAAGATTAAAGCTTGATCAAGTCTCTTGCAAGTGCTAGGCTCTTACAAGTGCTAAAGCCTGAACTAGACAGACTAAGTGCCTTTAGGAAGAGCCCTTCAACCGAGTCTTCTGGGAAAGAACCCAGTGTCAAAGTCCCCAAAGCGATCGCCTCGTACGAGACGTCTTCCAAATGTCGAGCGTCAAAGTCTCCAAAGCGAGCGTTTCGTTGTCTTCCGAAAAGTGATGTTTCGCGCAAGACTGCTACAAGACGTCCGCCAGAAGTGAAGCGGCAAGTCTCATCAGAGCGAACGCGTCAAGCAGCCCTGCCAAGCAGCTTTGCAATCCCAGCCGCTGATGCACCAATCCTGAAATCCTAAAACCAGATTTGCCTGTGCCTGCCGCGAAAATTCAACTTTGACGCCTCCAATGCGTGCAAAGTATTGCCCTGGCCACAAAAATTGACGACGTGACATCTTCATGTCTTCAGGAAAGCTTGCGCCACACCACCTGTTTGGAATGATTTCGACGCTTTCGGAGCCCCGTCACATCCACCAATTTTAGCTGAGACTCTAAAACTTGTAGCGAAAAAGTTTCGAGGCAACAGCCCGAAACGGACCACCTTGCGAACGCCAATCCCACGGTCACATCGAACGGAGCTCAGGCTCTCACAATCGCTGCACCTGTGCAGCAAAATCATCCTCCACACTTGAACTTCAACATGCTACATTTCTAACCTATTTCGCGCGAATCTGCCACTTCATGCTTCCATCATCTTCTATCCATAAGCTCTTCCAAAAGCTTCCCCCGCTGTCACGACTTTCGCTACGCGTAGAAAAATTGGAAATCGCAAGGCAACTTTGTAAGAGGAAAAACAAAAGAGATCCCAGAGTCATGATAAAAGATGAAAAAAGTGCACGCTCACAGTTACCAAATACCACATGCTGCTCCATACTTTCTGACAATAGTGTAACTTTCACTCTAATACCTGTTGGAAAACGACAAGTTTCAGTCTAAGTTTGTCTACCGTCAAAGCAAAACGATAGAACTTACAAATTTCACCACTGATCTCACATTGAAAGCTACAAAAAACGCAAGCTTTAGGATTAACGTGAAGGCAACCTCGTTTGAGGGCGAGTTTGCGCCAGCACGTTCGCTAGCGCGAGTGCACGCATCGACTTCTCAGAAGAACCCGTCGCTGTGTTTCTTGGAAACGGTTGGAACTATTGAGTTCAAAGTTTGGTTCTCGGCGCGGCGCTGCCAATGTTTGCGCAAAGCAGTGTAGACAGCAGTGGCAGTTGGATGTTGGGGGCTCAAACAAACAAGGCCCTTCAAAGGGTAGTTCCCCAACAAGGCGGAGCAATGAGCCATGAAGAGGAGGATGTTGATATGGACGTGGATGATCCCAAGAAGCGGCAGAATGCAGACAAGACGCTGACAAGCCAACGAAGACATCCAAAGGAGACAAGAGAAGAGCAGCGTTGAAGGACAGGAGAAGAGGGAGAAGAAATATGAAAAGAGCCCTTTCCAGCAGAATCGAATTCATCGTCGAGTCATACGCGACCTTTTACAGCAAAGAAAGGCAGACAGGCAAAGAAGCCAGATGGAAGCAACAGTTGGTTTCATTAGAAAGACCCACGCAAGCAGCAACTCTGTACACCGCCAAGAAACAGTCATCCATCCCGGCGGAGATGGAGGAAATCAGCAAACAACTGGAACACCAAACGCAGGAGGCCAGACAGACAATGGACACAATGAAGCAGTCCATGGCCAACCCAGCACCATATGTACAAGAGATGCAGCAACAAATGATGACCAGCAAAGTGTACAGGAGCTGGAAAAGCAAACCACACCTCCGACGCAACATAGAAGATGCAGACATCCTGACTGCGCGAAACACGGTTCGCGCAACAGAAGAAAGAAGCAGCAAAACAGACAGTTACCTGAGGCTGGCCGAAAGAGTTTAGCGAGGCAGAACGAGATGGAGTCATCAGTTGGTACACTCAAAAGCTGGAGTGGCAAGCCAGTTCACGACCACACATGGACGATACGTGTGTGGGCGACGCAAACCTACCCATCACCATCATACACTGGACAGACGAGTGGGCGAAACACCCAGTGCACTATGGAAACCGACCACATCGAATTACCTTCGCGTGACAAACCGGCGACATGGAGAGGGGCGTGACCATCGAGGCCGCCTTGCGCATCGCGACAACGAACCCCAGCGGCGAGCTCGCAAACTCCTGGAATAAGGTGGCAGTGAAATCGCAGGACAAGCTGGCAGTCCGAGTCGCAGACAACACAGTCTTTTAAAGTACATGTACCTCCACATTCGCCGAGACTATTTTGACATCATCAACGACAACTGGTCACAAGGATGGTCGGAAGCCAACGGCAAAACCAGATACCCCGCTTACAGCAAGTACGCCTGCGGGCTCAAGTTCACGGCGCTTAGCGGAAACGAAGAGTACTACACCATGAGAGACGGTGAGCAGACGAAATCAATGACCGGATGAATGACAAGTGACAAGCAATCAAAAAAAGAAGGAGTTAGAGACGAAGGAAGTAGGTGATAAGGAAACCGGTGAGAAGGATTTAGGCAAAGAGGAACTGGTCGTATCAGCTTTGAAGATACCTCCGGTACAAACCAGAAACCAAATGGCCAATAATAGAAACAAACCGATGGCTAGAAATATTGATTCATGCCGTCAAGTGGTGTGGCGGGACCTTTGCAGAGCTTCTTCTGCAAAGAGTGGAAATACACCCAAAGCTTCCCGCCCAGATTTATATAAAGGGAAAACCCAAGAAAGGGAATCAGACACGCGCAGTTAGACGCAGATTGTGGAAATATTTTAAGCGAGTGCGTGGGAAGCAGAAAAAGCCCCGAAACGCTCAGGAAGCTTGGCAAGCCGAGAAGAATCTAAATCGCTGTGAGTATTTCAACAATTCGACCCCAGTCAAGAATTGCACAAGAATAGAGGACATAAATTGACTTGCAGCATGCCACTTAAAACTTGCGCTCTTAACATCAGAGGGCTAAATGGGGAGAGCGGCGTAACCAAGCGACAGGTCATAACCAAGGTCATGAAAGATGAGGGGTTGGGTATTCTTCTTCTAACTGAGGCCCAGGTGATTTCATCCAGTGTTGAAGCCCACGATGTATACAGCTCTTGCTTTAGCAGTGGTACTCAGCCGTGGAAATCGTATAGAGAATGCGCGGGTGTAATTATGCGCGCCAGGTTCAGACCATACTTATACGAAATAAACATCTGAGTGGACAAGTGATGGCGTTGAGGTCAAGATCGCGGGGAGCCAACGTGAATTTTTTAATGCTGCTTTATGCGCCACACAGCGGACATGGGACCGACTTGAAAGAGGCCTTTTATGAATCCGTAGAATCCGTAGAAAAGCTTTTGACGGAATGCGCCGAGGCCGAGGGGTGATTTTCACGCTAGACTGCGACACAGAATATGACAATGAACTTGAAGGTTTGGGACTTTTATTTTCGGAAGAGGTACTTGGCAGGAGTGGCGCAGGCGACCAGGGAGAACCGGGACCTATTTGCACCGCCAATTCGCCACGTGTTTTGCTTACCGATTTTCAGAAACCTTCATCAAAACAAGCAATGCTCCGGGGAAACACCACTCCAACCGGGGGTGCTGATTATACCGCTGAAAAGTATGCGCGTTTGGACTTTTTCTTAACAAGGCAGAAGCATCGCCGCCGTTGCGCCGATGTACAAACCCGTACTGATTTATGTTTGAACACGGACCATTTTGTCGTAATGTAGTTTTGTCTTGCCGCCGCATTGCGGAACCGTAGCTTTATTCTCAAATACTTGAAACCTAGCCAAAGCCAGTGGCGACGATTTAATGAGTCTGTGTCAGCTGTGTTCACACCAACGTCAAACACAGATCAATCATGGAAGAATTCCAACCAAGCTATTTGCAGAGCTGCAGATCAATGTTTGCCAAAAGAGTGCCGCCAGACTATCCAAGATTACATGTCTAGGAACGCGTGGGAGGTTATCCACCAAAGGCAGGCCCTTTACTCGACAGGGAGTCACGAAAGAGCAGACAGGAAGCAGCGCATAGCGAACCAGTTTCAGCAAGACCCGAGCGAGTCAAAAACCATTGCAATCCTGCTTATATCACCTATATCAGCACGCGCAATTCGCGACATGGTAGACTAGTCCCGCTGAAGCAGCGTACTGAAATTATCTCGCCTTAGTTGGAAGGGAAGCATTAGTCCAACGATCATGGGCGGGGCCCACTCCCTTCACAAAACAAGATTGGGGGAACAATTTCGTGCAATAACTCAATTTTCACTAATCAGGAGCTACATGAAGTGTTAAAAAACAAAGCTACGAAAGCAACCAGGCCCCGACCAAATAGTCATGGAATTGTACAATTGGCTTCATGTAGTAAATAGGCATCGCTTGGTGGTCTGATGATTGGTAGACCAGCGGCAGCATACCTTCCGACCCCTTGACACCTAGAGTGGTACCACTTTACAAGAACGGTAATATGTATGACCCAGCAAACTACCGTCCAATTTCGTTGTTAAACTAAATTCTACTTACAATGCTTTTTGTATCATTAATAAGGGATCGAATACAGCAAGCTGTGGACCACAAACTAACGGTGACGCGATACGGCTTCCGACCAAACCGGTCAACAGCCCACGCATACGTAGACTGCAAGACTGGTCAGAGCAGAAGGGGGCAGAACTGTATATGGCTCTTATTGATTGGGATACGGCCTTTGACAGTGTGCATCATTGTAAGCTGTTTGACTCATATACCAGGCTTGGGATATCTACGCGCTTTGTACAGATTGTCAATGCTCTGTATCTAGCACCAAGTTTCTTTATTCCAAATGAGTATGGCACATCCAAACTCAAGACGCACAAAACTGGAATCCGTAAGGGGTGCCCTTTAAGCTTCTTTTTACTTATTTAACTATTTGTTTATGTATGTGTGTATGTATGTATGTATGTATGTATGTACGTCTGTATGTATGTATGTATGTATGTCTGTATTTTTTCTTTCTTTATGTATTTATTTATTTATCTATTTATTTAGTTGTTTATGTTAATGATGACTTGTGTTGACGATGATGTAAGACCCGGATGTTCTCGACATATTTTTTGGTTCACAAATTCCTGGCGTTGAGTTCGACACCACGAGGTCTTAGTAAATTTTTCAAGCATATGGACGACTGCTCAGAACATTGTGGTTTGTGCATCAATAGAGCCAAGTGCCACGCCATCACCATGAACTGTGCTGCTAACATACACTTTGAGGATTACACCCCTCTGAACATTGCCCAGGGGGCTACTTACTTAGGACATACTTTGAACTACACTGTAGACCTCAGTAGAACAATTTCACAAAGAATTCAGGACAAAGCATGCATGGAATAGATTATCCCTGTTTTGGAAGGACCCCACCACAAGAAATGGCAGCTCCTGATTTATGACGTTGTAGTCAGGAACAATTTATTGCACAGCATCGAAACTCAGTCTTTACGCAAAAAGGTGGATGCATTCCGTTATTTACGGGGATTATGGCGAATTCAATATTTACCAAGCACGTAAGCACGTAGGCGATCGTAGGCGCAATACAAATTCGAGGGTATATGAACTCGCTTCGCAAACAGCGTTCCCAGATCAACCGCACAGACAATTGAAACCTTTTTCACAAGAATTGGATGAAAAACAAACAAAATTGGCAGCGCGCATTCTACGCGCGGGAAACTCCAACCCTCTCAGACAAGTCGCATATCAACCAGATAGTGCTGAACCAATCCACATTGGTAAACGACGTGTAGGTCGACCTAGACAACAATGGGTGCTTAGATCGAATGTAGCAATTCACAACCGCATTTCCCACACAGAGTATGATGGTGACCCTTTTCAAAAGAGAAATGTATTACGGGCAGCGCGACAAAGAAGAGTATGAGACAATGCCAAGCGCGGAAACATTTTTGTTCAGTTGCAATTTCTTGCAACGAAATGCCTGGCAAGAGAAAGTTGCATGTTGGAGAGGACGACAGGCATATTTTATGCTCAGGGGTTGTTCTGGCCTCAGCGGTGCCACCCGATTCTGCATGTGGGTTCGTGTATGCTGCCGCATGTTTGTGCTGGCTGAGGATTCTTATTTGCAACAATTTACCTTGGCAAAAACCTTAGACTCCTTAGACTGGACCCCCAAACACAAAACCTAAGACTTCGCAGTCACCAGCTGTGCAGGCGAGCAGTGATGATGGAATTGGAACTAGATACCCCCTTCCAAATACACACAGTGCAACGTGTGAGCCTCAGATACATATGATGATGTGATTTCTCGTGTAAGATCATTTTGCACAAACACGCCAGTGGCTCCGCCAAGGAACTACCGTCGTGCCATGTATTTGACCAGTGGGGGTTTGGCAGTTTGCTCAGCTTTGTTTGTGAAGATGGTTTATATAAATCACGCGGCAACAAACGCAGTTGCCTCCGCACATCGGCTACTAAGAACTAGAACCTGGTTTACGTATCACTGCGTGACATGTAGTTTAACCTTGGGCACATAAATAGAGTAAAACACATTCAGGCTGGACAACGTGGCTTTATTGCCAGAAAAGGTCATGATGTGGAAACCAACATGCGAATGTGTTGCCCATATAGCCAATGACCAACAACAATATCCAGACGCGCCGAGTTCGCTGGGATCGCTGTAGTCTCGGAACTCAACCCAAACGTACTCTTGCTGATGCTTGCAAAAGGAGTGACACATGCTTGGCTTAATGTCACTAATTTTCGACGCAACAAAACCAATTGGGAGGATAAGGTTGGAGTTCGGCGCAATCACTTGCCAAAGAACAGTCGATATTTGAACCGCAGTGTTCAGAACGCAAGGACACCTGCTCTTTTGCAAGAGAGTGTGGGCGATCAACCACGGGTCGGTGCTGTTGCAGTCCGAAGGAAGAACAAGAAGAAGAAGAAGAGGAGGAAGAAGAGGATAAAGACACGAAGGAACACAGGAGGTTGGTCCAACAAGTAAGAGTGACACCGGCTTTTGAGCCAGCCCCTCTCATTTGGGGAGCAAGTCAGCTGATGGTTTTGCTTGCGTGGAGGAACTCAATCGCTAGCGACACTATCATGTGGAGTCGATGAATCCCTTGACGCGATACTTGTCCACATGGTGACACCCCAATGAAGTTGTCATTTGCCAAACAGTATTTTTCATGCAGTATTTTTGTATGTTTCGATGTTTGCTTTCTGATTTGATATGTATTGATTGCTTTGCAGGTTGCAACCGCTGCAACAAATGAGAGTCTTCTCCGTATTTGCTCTGCAGCTTTGAGCTTAGACTTTAGACATGCGGCTCTAAGACCGGCATTTTCGTCAGGGTGGGGGTCCGGGTGGTGATCCAGCGGGCCCGGTGTTTAGGCTGTTCGTAAACGCTACACCTGTATTTGTGTGATTGGTGTGCAGGCGCATCCTCATTACCATTTGGGGCATATTGATTTCAAGTCCAGTCCTTGGCTTGCGCTGTTCATGTAGTCACATGGATTGGAAAGCGCTGATGCCTGTGGTAACACAAATCGAAGGACTCACGACCAAACTAAATGTTGTGATTTTCCGCTTGGCCCAGAATTCTTTGCGGTAGGGGGAGCCTTGTCGCACGCCGGCACTTTGCAGAGGCAGAAGCTCTCAATCTGAAATGCAAAAGCTCTTGTTGCTTGAAGTCACATTTCAGCCTTTCCTCCTATTGCTCAGCATTGCGTATTTGTTACTTCTCAAAGATTTGGAGCTGGTGCTTGCGGCTCACACCCCTTGTTTTGGAAGGTTTGTGGCCGCAGCATGCGGTCGCAGGCTTCCCAAGTGGCAGGCGCTGCTTTCGACTCCTTTGTGCTTGGGAGCATGGTTTTGCTTGCCTATGCATTTGAGTACTGTAACTACTTGTGTACCTTGAGAATACACTAAACCAGTCCTTCAGCTTTGGTTCGAGTTGTGGCAATAGCCAGTTTTACTACTAGGAACAAGAAGCTACTAGTAGCTCCTGGCCTTACTACTAGGAGCAAGGACGCTGCTAGGGGCTTCTGGCATCACTACTAGTAGCATTCTTACTACTAGTAGCTACTAGTATCAATCGAAAGCATGGGACCACATCACTTTTGGTGCTTCGAACAGCGGTGGTTTCCACACCCTAGGCCCCAGTAGTGACCTGATCGCCTTATGGTTGATGAAGGAGCTGCAAAACTACTCTTTGTCCAATCTCTTCAGGGTGTGCTTTCTTCAACATTTCTTGCAATTTTGTTCTCTTCTGGCCTGGTAATCATGGTCCGCAATTTGATTGTTTGCAGCATGCTCCTATCAATACCTTCACTATGAGAGTTTCTATGACAAACAAGACACTCTCATTGTTTGGGGTACAGCTTTTCTGATTCCTCTTTGTTAGTTTGTGTGGCCACAGACTTATGCGAGGTGAGTGCAGCATGCTGACCCTATTCTGGCACTGGGTAAGATAAGACCCCCTTTCACAGCCTGGTGTGTGCTTATGTGAATTGAATCAGCTCAGAGCAGCCACACTTGAAAAACACACTCTTGAATGACGTCCGCGGACGCACAAGGTTTAAGCAGAGGAACGATGGCCGTGGGGCAGTGCTTTTCTGAGATACCTTAAGCAAAGTTTGAAGAGTAATGTGAAGCAGATCGTGGGGTTCAAATGTGGAAGTCCTCACTCAAACCAGTTTAGCTTTGGAATTCGTTGCCTGTGCATACTTCCAGGTCACATCATCCGACGGAGGAGTATGTCCAATCTTTGCGCTGCCATCCGTGCGGCTACACAGACTTAGCCAGCTGCCCTCTGGGACCATGTGCAGCTTAGGTTGGATCAAGATGCGCTTGGTGTTCTCCTTTCAACGTCTGCTAAGCTCTCAGCTGCTGTGTACTCGCAAATTATTCCGAATTGCTCTTAACTGTTTTAAGCATATCCAAGCTTCATGTACTTGTGTAACATGTCAGAGGGCCGTCCGATATTGCCAGTAGAGGAATTTAGATGAAATATGTAAAAACACATTTCGCGAAAGAGAAATTGCAGTCAGCGAAAGGCCGGCGATACGAGCCTAAAAAGAAGAGCTTTGTTGGACAACCTAGTGTGTTCATTTCATATACTGTATGTATATATATATATATGTTGGTGATGGTGCGCTGTTGCTCTTGAGAAGTGGTTGAATTCCTGCAGTGTCACACCATGCCGTAGTTCAAGCGGAACGTATGAATTGTTTTTCTGGGTTCATGCCCTTTCTCTATTGCCGTTTAATTACAGCGAATTAGGGAGTTGTCGGTGCCCCTGATAGTCTCATCCGCTCGAAGTGTTAAAGGATTTGGATGTTGGAAATGCGAATGATGCAAGTTCATCATCTCTACACTGGGCCTAGGTGGCTTTTGGCTTGTCCTGGTTTGTTTTCAACAGCTTGACTTTTGACCGGTCTTGATGGCTTTTGTTGGCCTAATACTCGGTATGTGCCTGACCTACCGGAGTCTGGCTCAAGTCGGGTTGACCCAGGTACTTGTCGTGACACAACACAGCAGCCCAAAAAGGTGCGCATAGAGCCTGGTTTCCCACACACATGCACTCTAGGATCCTACCTTTGTTTCGAGTTGGTAGCGGAGCCCCTGTGTTGGTTCGGGGCGATGAAGCTACTACTGCCTTTCGCCGCCGTGGTCTTGTGCA
>CAXIVM010000043.1:0-12420 GCA_964035705.1 Porites rus
CCCAAAACCCCAAAACCCCAAAACCCCAAAACCCCTTTTTATTCATTTATGTGAAATTTAATTAAAATAAAACAATTTAATCCCCAAAACCCCAAAACCCCGTATAAAAAATCAATAAAAATTAACATTATATTTAAAGAATAAAAATGAAAATTAAATTTATAAGATAAAATTGAGCTCTTATTAATATTTTCTACTAAAAATTTTCATATAAACTCATATGATGTATCATCTTATTCAACTAAACTATCTAAATTGAAATTATTAGTGTTGTTCGTATTATTTCTACTTATACCATGATTAAAAATTGATTTAGTTCTTATTGCACTTATTATGGGTAAATCAGCCACTTGGCTTGAAGTACCCCAATTTCCATTATCCACACCATCTTTTCCATTAAAGCTAGAATTTTGAATTAAATTTAAATTTGAATGAATGATTTTAGATTATCTAATAGATTTCGTAGACGATTCTCTTGTTGGTGAATTTTAATTATTTTAAAATTTTTTCATTCTGTCTTTTAGTCTTTTCAATTACTTTTTTTTTCTTCTAGCCTCTCTGCAGTTTAAGATAGAAACAATAACTGCAGCTATTAAATGAAATATAAAATTACCTAGCACACAAGCTACTAAAAAAATATCCAAGGCCTTACTTCTCCTTTAAATATTTATCATCTTCTAAGAGGCTAAATATCATACAAACAGTATAAAAACCAATCAAAAAGGAAATTGCAAAAATGTTAACGTAGGAATTGTATTTTCCAATAAATGGTTTGACTCGAGCTAAGAATACCAGAAAAGCTATAGTTGCTATAAGCATAATAACAGCCTGTAAAGTTCCAGAAAATGAGAAGTAAAACAAAACAAATATAAAAATTATTCTATGGAAGAGAAATGCTGGGAAGTATATAGTCTGCCAAAACCCTTATTTGTATTTGAATTATACATATGTTTAGGAAAAGTCTTTTTGAAATGATTGTTAATTTTTAATTGATATCGGCTAGGCTAATATATCTAAGATAAAGAAGGGTAGTAGCAGAGTGAACATCAAAAAGAAAACTGAAAATATCGAGCTAATTGTCATTGATGATGTCTCAAACGATATCTATTTAGCAAGTTTTAATAATTTAGGCAAATTACATGTAGAATATTTATAACGGAGCACATCATTAACTCTAGAAAAGTTTATATAAGTCCTCTTAGAAATGAGTTCCACATAAAACAGCCATATACTTTGTTTGAGCATCTATAACAGCATTTTGTTGGCTTTCTTTTAAAACATTTTATGCAAGTAGATGCAAATACAACCGTTATCATTGTAAGGATCCAAAAAGATAGAAATATTCCTGAGTTATCAAAAATGTATATTGACTCATATCCTATGGAATACATTAAAGTTACAATTACATCTAAATTTACCTAATTATGAAAATCTTTCACCAAATGATGGTGTATCTTAAGGAAAATTAATTAATTTGCCAAACGTATTATCGTAAGCGATCTATAGAAAGACAATATCGCCATTCAAAAATGCCAAAATTTAGAACATAATTTTAGCTACTTTAGGAAAGGAAATATTCATTAGTGGTGCAAGGAAAATCAATTGGTTGATGTTGATAACCGCCCATAGAGGTTACATTGATGACTGCCTAAATAGAAAGAGTATTTATTTCTAAATTTATTAAAATTTTACAGGAAAACTTGCGAGACGCTTAATCCAAATAGCATACCAATAGATGCATACTCAAACATAGCTCCAACAAGTTAAATTGTTGCTTAAAATTCTTAATTTGTATATTATAAAGGTTGCATAATGAATTATTAAGGGCCAAGTGTATCTGGAATCTATATCGATGGATCATCAGACTTTAAATTTTTTCCACTCATCACCAATGTGCAACTCTGATTAAAAGATTTAAATCTAAACACTCTTACATTTTATTAAAATATAGAAGAATTCGGATTAAGTAAAACAGCAATAGTATTAGATGTCAAAGTTTAAGTTTATTTGAAATTGAATGTAAATTTATTATCCATTTAGCTAATGTTATTGCATGAAATTGTCAGTTAAGATATCATAAGCTCTAAAAATTGATTTAATTCAATTAATTTTTTACATTTGAAATTGATTTCATGGTTGAGTTATATTAAGATAGAAAAATCACTCTAGATGAACTTAACTTCATTAATGGACAACTTTTAAAAAGTGCAACTATTTCCTTCAAGAGATGCCTCCAATGGACAATATTTGCATACATTATCAGCTTAATCAATATATAATCGATTTTCAACTAAACATTCTTAGCATTTATCATTATTTTAATAAGTTCCTAACGGACATTAGATAACACAATGGAGAGGATCTTTAAATTGGCTTGTTAAATCTTATTTAAATGAAGGGGAACATGTCTCACACTAAGAAGCTTAGCTTCCGTTGCATGTTGCACAGGCATTGTTACATTTTTAGCACTTCTAACTCGCTGAATTTTAGAAATAATTGGCTGCAAAATCGGAGCACTTATTAACACACGTTTTACTGGTTCCATCAATTTAAAGAGCACCCACGGCACAATTTATGCAATTTGTGTTTCCTGCACCATGACAGCCATTACATAAGGCATCACAAGCTAACAAAATTAAATAAATTATCTTACTGTAACAAATATTGTTTGATTCGAGTAGACCAATAGGGCAAGAATCTTTACAGTGCTTTGGATCTTTCTGAAGACTTGTAGTATCTTATTTTTTGGTGGAGGCACAAGTAATGCAATTGTAATCATTTTGACCTGTGCAATTTGCGCACTTACTATCACACTGTTTGCACAGAGAGCTGGTAAATTAATAAAAATTAAGAGCATGATCTGAGCATTGAGCAACACATTTGTTAGCAACTCCATCAACTGATTTAGCTGAAGCATCACATGCCTAACAATTCGTATTTCCAGCAGCTGTACATCCATTGCATAAAAGATCGCATGCTAATTATTTCAAATTCATTATGATAAATCAAATTACCAGCACAAATGCCAGACCCATTATCATATGAGCCGTGAGGGCAGACAGATAGACAATGCTTTGGAGATTTTTAAGCGCTCGTAACATGTTCTAAATAACCTCCAGTACATGTGTCACATTCATATGGATTTCCACCATTGCAAGTAGCACATGCAGCATTACATTGTCTACACACCGAGCCATCAGCATAAAAGTTAGAAGCATGATCCGAACATTGGCTGACACACTTATTAGCAACTCCATCTACTGATTTAGCTGAAGCATCACATGCCTAACAATTTGTATTTCCTGCTCCAGTGCATCCATCACACAGTCCATCACAAGCTAAATTAGTCAAATTAAAAACAATTACCAGCACAAACTCCTGACCCATTATCATATGAGCCGTGAGGGCATACAGATAGACAATGCTTTGGAGATTTTTGAGCACTCAAAACATGTTCTAAATAGGCTCCAGCACAAGTATCACATTAGTACGCATTTCCACCATTGCATGTAGCACATGCTGCATTACATTGTCTGCACACCGAGCCATCAGCATAAAAGTTAGAAGCATGATCTGAACATTGGCTGACACACTTATTGGCCACTCCATCTACTGATTTAGCTGAAGCATCACATGCTAAACAATTTGTATTTCCTGCTGCTGAGCATCCATCACACAACCCATTGCATGCTAAAAATTGATTTTAATACGATACGAATTTTTATACCTCTACAAATCCCATTATCATCATAAGCATGAGCAGGACATTGATCTTTGCAGTGTTTAGGATTTTTAGAGCCAGATGTATCATCTTATTTTTTACCCGCAGCACAAGTATCACATTCGTAATCATTCTACCCTGAACAAGTTGCACATTTACTATTGCATTGATGACATACAGATCCCCTCAAAAAATAATTTGCAGCAACGTCAGAGCATTGATTGACACATGTAAGATTAGTTCCATCAACACTTTTGGCTGATAATACGCAAGCTACGCAATTAGTGTTGCCTGGGCCTGTACAACCATTACACTTTGAATCACACTCTAAAATTATAATAATCATCAGAATTAAATTACAATAGCATTAATTGGATGAATTTTATAGTGTTCCAAGTGGGCAGGAATTTACACAATGTTTGGGATTTTTTTGTGCACTTGTTTGGTCATCTTTTTTATCGTTTGCACAGCTTTAGCAATTTGTATCAGCACCTCCTGAGCAGGTAGCACATGCTACATTGCATTGTCTACAAACTGAGCTATCGGCATAAAAGTTAGCAGCGTGATCGGAGCATTGAGCAACACATTTGTTAGCAACTCCATCTACAGATTTAGCTGATGCATCACAAGCTGAGCAGTTTGTGTTTCCTGCACCAGTGCATCCATTACATAATCCGTTGCAAGCTAAGTAATTTAATTCAAAAAAATATTACCAGCACAAGCTCCTGATCCATTATTATAAAATCCATTCGGGCAAGCAGATACACAATGCTTTGGTGATTTTTGAGCACTTGAAACATGCTCCAAGTAGTTGTTTGCACAAGTATCGCATTCATAGGCATTTCCGCCATTGCAAGTAGCACATGCTGCGTTGCATTGTCTACAAACTGAACTATCAGCATAAAAGTTAGAAGCATGATCAGAGCATTGGCTGACACACTTATTAGCCACCCCATCTACAGACTTAGCTGATGCATCGCAAGCTGAACAATTCGTATTTCCTGCACCAGTGCATCCATTACACAATCCGTTGCAGGCTTAATAAATTAATTCAATAAAATCTTACCTGCACAAGCACCTGATCCATTATTATAAAATCCATTCGGACAAGCAGATACACAATGCTTTGGTGATTTTTGAGCACTTGAAACATGCTCCAAGTAGTTGTTTGCACAAGTATCGCATTCATAGGCATTTCCGCCATTGCAAGTAGCACAAGCTCCATTACACTCTCTACAAACTGAGCCATCTGCATAAAAGTTAGAAGCATGATCTGAGCACTGAGTGACACACTTTCCAGCAACTCCATCTACAGATTTAGCAGAGGCATCACATGCCGAGCAATTAGTGTTTCCTGAAGCTGTGCAGCCATCACACCTTGAATCACATGATGAGCAAGCATTATTATTTAGATATTTGCCATGACTGCATGCGCATGATCCAGTATCAAGTGTTGCATCTGATATACAAGACTAGCATGATCCATTAGCACTAGATGTGCAAGCTGTACATAAGGCATAACAGTTAGTGCATTGTGATGATCCAGAATGATAAAACTAACCAGATTGACAAGTTACACTATCTAATTTAACAAATTAAAATATTTGTGACTATTTTATTTACTTGAAGCATAATTAACAAAAGTTTAAAGACCCAGAGGTGTATGAGAAATTTTAAAGTTTTTCATTGTACCAACCATTTATTAACCAATTTAAAATTCATTCGTACTAAGTAATTTTTTTGCAGTAACGTAATTTTGTTTGATTGCACCATTCTAAAATACACTTACACTAGTTCCATCAGAATCTGATAGAAAACTAATACCAAAGTGATACCATGATGAAAAGGATATTGTAGAGAGAGAAACTTAAGTTGCTACTTGTTCAATTTAAATTATCATTTTGTAATTACTACCATTTCGCTTAAATTTGATATTGAACTTCTCATTTGTTTAATCTTAGAGAAAAGATTTCTCACTATTGTTCGCCAAATTACTTAGCTTGAGGTAGAAAGATATTGAAAACCCTCTAACATTAAGGCTCAGCCCAGTTATCTTCATAAAACATGAATTGTTAAAAGTAAATTATTAGCTAGCTCCGTTTCTAAAAGAAAATTAGTTTGATATGAGAGATTACATGACACAATTATCTTAAGTATCACCGCTAGAATCGCCATTTATTGCGTTTATATTGTTTCCTGAACTGTCAATAATATTTTAATTATTTAATGAATATTATCCTGCAGTCATTTTGTAATAGACGTATGTTTACTAGCATGCAGGCCTTGAAGTTGTTATTAATACAGGACAAGAAATGCCTGAGTGTTATCATTATAATAAATATTACTCAAACTTACTGTTTATTAGATCTGTGATAGTATTAACAGTTGAAGTTTTCGTGATTGAAGCCCCAATATAAAATTGTGCATGGCGTATATAAGCGCAATAGTTGTCTCCATTATTATCTGAGCCAAACCGAAACTTAGCAGTCCCTGCTGAGTAATAACTGCTCAAATCATTAGCAATAGATCCTGATGCTTATTATATCGATGATTGAGATATAAAAGTGCCAACACCTGCTTTTCCTGCTTATGAGAAAACATATACATACACCCATCTTTAAGTAGCCCAGTTACTTGATAAATTTAGTGATAAGGTGGATCCATTATCAACTTTTATACCTTGAAGCTAGTTATTTAGCATTTTCATTGAGAATAGTTAGAAGTCATTCTAAAATACTTCAAATTATGGATCTAACAACTTACACTCTTTAACATATAAACTACAGGAACCTAATTTCGGTTCAATTTCATTCTTGTCCAAATTCCCAATGTCCACACTGAGCTCGCATTTGGAGTGTCAAATTAGAAAGAAGCTGAAGATTAAAACACGCATCCACCATTTGAGCAATGAGGAGTTGAATTATTTCCATCTAAATGCATTATAAATAATGATGTGTTGTTGAAGCTAGTTTACCCTAAACAGATAAATTCAAAGAGCCACGAGAATCATTGATTGTTCGAGAGTTGAAATTCCATTCATGGTCAGGATTGACAATCAATTTAATAGGATTCAGGATTAGTAGTAAGAAACATGTAATAACTAGTATACAGTAACTATTACTTTTTTCCATGTTGTTTAGATTTTTATAATTTAATTACATGTATTTGTACTTTAATTTTTAATAAATATTATCATTCAATGAATTATATTATCATCATCTTCGGATTAGAAAGTTGAAGTAATCCTTGGCTTATACCCTAAAATCTTTTACGCCTAGTCAATGTACATTTGTAGAGAGTAGAACGAATCAACAGGATATTATCTTATTAAGACTTGAACTTCACTCATTTTCTTATCGAAAAATATGTAGCCAATACTGCATCCAATAGAAACTTTTTCAAATGTAAAGCATTGTTTTAATTTATCACATACCCATTAGAAATCGATAGATTTAATTATTCTTCTGACTCCTTAAAAACTAAATATATTTATTATTAAACACTCAATAATTATTACTACTCTTTATAAGATCTAATTATCAACAAAAGCATGTAGTTTGAGTCGATTGGGAGCTGAAATTATTTAGATGAGCCACTGATGAATTTTAGACATGTAGCTAGTAGCTATTACTTTGTCTATATATATCGATTTTTTAATCAATAACAAAAAATTTGATTACCATTGGTGGAACTTAAGTAAGGGGCTTTAACCTACCAATCTTCTATTTTGATGGAGATTGATTTTTTGAAGAAAAATTTTATTATTAAGATTAAGAGTGGTAGCCTGATCTTCCACCCTTTCTTGAGTAATACTCTCCTCTTGGCTTATGTTTTAATCCTCCGCTTTTGTACATTTATTTTGAAAGCTACAATAAAATTTAATATATATTTAAATGAATCTTATCACTTTAATCATTCCTCTGTATTATATGAGCAGCATCCGGAGCTCCTCGTTTCTCCCTACTCACTCTCAATTTATATAATAACCTGATTACAACTACAAAACAAGCGCCTACTACGAATATCTCGCTTAAAAAGGCTCAGTTACTCTAAAATCGAAATAATAAAAATGTCCAATAAGCATGGCAATATTTTAAAATGGATTCCCGATAGTCCATTGGAAAGATACAAAGGATCGCTCTTAGATTCAAATTTTTAACTCTCAGAAAAACTGGGTCTTAGAAAAGTAAATCAATTCATCAATAAGAGACTCCAGTACAACTATGATTAGATGCTCTACAAAAGTTTTAGCCTTAAAACATTATGGATTGGCCACCATTTACTCCAAAATTTCTTACAATAATTTCCAAGGAATCAAGACAGCAGAGCTGTTTTATCAGCTGCCTAAATAAAATGGCATTGATATCGATAAGCCAAAAATCTTTTTTACATAAGATAAAATAATGGATCTCCAGATTTAAGCAGTATCTTTAAAATCTAATTAAAATTTCGTGGTTGTTTGGAGCATTTTAAAGAAGTCAGAGGAAGGCTATTCATTCCCATAAATAAAGCTCCAGTTCTTTGATTACTAGAAAAATCATCGCTAAACCCAGACAATCTTTACAATGGATAGAGGAACAACTCTTGTGCCCATTGAAATTTCATCTCACACCTCAGGATTTTCAGTTATTTATCCAATTTACTAATCTAAGTAAAATAACTAGATCCAAATTAGGAACTTTAACAATTAAGGCTACTAATAAAAAAGCTAAGTTATTTCATGCCTCAATGGTTAATAAGATGCCTAAGTAGATTATTGTCATGGAAGACTAAGATAAGATATCAATGGCAAATTACTTCTACTTACATCTCAAGTGTAATAGAAGACTAATCATCAAAATTGGATGATCCGTACAAAACATCCAAATTAATAAAACTACTAATTTGTCTATCAAAAACCTAAAAACAAAAACAATGAAGATTATTTTATAATTGGTTTCTAAGCCCTAAGAACTGGAGGATTTGCAACAATTTAATCATCTTAGCAAAAAAAATAGACTTTTCTCACATTTTTCAATTGGAATGCAACTTCTTGGAAGAGACAAGAGATCGATTATTATGGAACAAAAGCTTATGGATCGTCGATTAGCAACACTGAGTTTGTAGCAGCTATAGATTTTGGGAAAGATTGGGGATTATTTTAAACAGAATCGCCTCCCATTTAAATTAATACTCCCACAAGTTTAATTTTTACAACTGATAAAATCGACAATTTCTTCTCCCTTCACTCAGATGCCTAGAATCAAAATGATTTAGCAGTCAACGATGATGTCTATTAGATGAAGAAAGTTAAAATTATTCTTACCATTGATAATCCTAAATGGGCTGACAATAGCTTGAATAAATAAGATCACAAAATTGTATTCATTAGCAAATAAACTTAAGAGTAAATCGGAACATCTTTCATCTACTAAATAAATTAATATGAGCCAATGAGATTGATTCAGAATGAGTTTAACAAACTACGAATAAAGATGACTCACGGATTGTAAGACGAGTTTTAAATAACCCAATAACTCTATCTGGACTAGATTGGATATAGTCAGAGAGTAGTGGTCATGGCTACTGCATCTATCAGCTAAGGCGGTGGTTCCTTGTAAATTATGTGGATAATGATCGGTGTGATATCGATGATAGCTTTAATTGCATTAATCTGCTCGATAAGAAGATGCTACAAGATTACTTGGAAAAGTAGAAAGGACTAGAAATTCTAAAACTTAGCTTAGGAACATGCATTAGAGCCAATTAGATCATCAAATGTGGGTGCTTTATATGATTTAAAGCAGGCTGTTGCTTAGGATAGGCTAAAATCTTTGGATTTGACAATTGTTGTTAACAGTATAATAGATGCCAATCCGGAAATTGTTTAATCGAATGGTTAAAATATTATTGAAAAGGGAGATGCAAATGACTAACTTAGAATATTCTTTAATAAAAATAACGACACATTCTTTAGTGGGTTAAATGGGACAGATTTAGAGATGAATGAAGAGGGTAGCTTTCTTTTTATTGTCAATCTCGGTGGATAAATTAATGAGTTCGAGCAAGTTGAAGGTGCAAGAGTTGAGGATATATTATTTAGAGCTCTAAAAGATAAATTTTAAAATGGATTAGAATCTTCCTTATATTTGAGAAAGTACCTTAATGAGGCTAATTGATTTCAAATTAAGATTAAATAAAAAATCTTATTATGGAATATGTAAAAGTTTATTTATCGATTTAAAATAATTTCAGAAGAATTTGAATCCCCATATTTCAAATCTTCTAATTTCAAATAATTATTCTTCACTAAGACACTGGTTTTCAAATGTTTAACAATATGATGATTTCCCTAGACTGAATCCATCTGCTACGAAAAGACCGTATCCCTTGCTAATCTTAATAACCAAAAACAAATTTTCAAAATAAATACCTTGCATTCCCATCCGGAGTTTTCTAAGTACCTGATCCTCCAAGTCCGAATGAGTCTTTGAATGTATGTCTAAAAAATTAATTCTTCCCTGACCATTTAAACACTTTAATAAGATCATTTTAATCAAATTTGTAGAGGAAAGTCTCCCCACTGCCATAGAAAAATGGTCGTACTTTCCATTCTCCTCCACTGCAAAATGCACCGAATTTCTATCATGCAAATTTTAATCCATTAACTCTTAATTTACATTTCGGTTTGTATCTTGAATTACTATGAGTGTATCTTCTTATCCTTAAACTAAACGATAAAAGGACTTGAAACTTGTTCCATCTCAATCTTTTGAATATAATAGCTGCCAATTTTTAAGCTTGATCAGAGGAGGAAGATTGAGAGCAATCTAATAAAATTCAACATTTGAAACCTACCTAAAGAATGTTTTAAATTTAAAGCACTTGTGACTAAGCTAGCACTTATGGATTGACATGAGGAATTGAAAAATCAACTCTTTTATTCAATCTGATGTCTTCAGGAAGACTCTTATCAGGAATACAACCATTAAAAAATTAAATATGCTTGACATAACTCTCGATGCATGGAGAAAACTCAACAGCCATGTTATGATCATGCAGTATCGGATCATAAAATGGTATTAATGTGGAAGAAAATTTGACTTATTGATCTCTAGATTTTTTGATGTACTCTGAAACCTTTGCAGAGAGTTTAGTTACAATTGAATTTTGTTTGCTATTCATGAGGATTTGTCCTAGTCTGTTTCGATGAGAGAACTAAATTATACAGCTCTAGGGATTTATAATACTCACTCTGAAGAAAACATTTGCAATAGGGTCAGAATTCAGTTACTCGACTATCTCAACACCTTATTATGATTTGACTCTTCTCTTTTTTTTCCTTCTTATGAGATGTCCATTTACATTGGTAACACTAAAATTCAAATAGTAGTCATACATATAAGCCTCTCTCAGAGCTAGTTATTAAAAATCAGCAGCAAGCTTATTTGGCAGCTAAATCTCCTTACAATCAGTAACATCATTCATATCTATGCACATATGAAACTTTGAGAGACTATCACACACTTAGTTTAAGGAATTTTAGGTGCAATCAAGTGGATCGAACATTACTAAATAAGAAGTAATTGTTAGAAGACCTTTGACATCTCCTAACATTGTACAATAGTAGGCCTCAGCTAAACTTAAATGAGGATTGTATGAACTAAATTACTTTTAATAAATTTCTGGTTGAAGTTATTCTCCTCCTCACTAACATGCTACAAAAATCAAGATTATTAAGTCTCACGTGCGTCTACATCTATCTACACAGACTTTGCCCTTTATGATGGAATTAAATCAGAGTCAGGGATAATGCTTTACAATCTTTATACTTTATCGCTATCGTGGCTCTACTTGGCCTTAAGAACCTCCATAAAATTGTCTCTTGAGTGGTTAACTATCTGTTACAAATTGCGAAATGATAAAGTTCTTTAGCTTGCTTATTGGATCACTGACTTGTTAAATGTTTCAGGCTAGCCAATCAAATCAGAATGTTTGATTTATTAAAAATTAAAATCTCCACTTTTGGATCTAAGGTACTAAGGTTTACTGTTTTCTTCCCTTTTAATGTTAATCCTTCATTCCTCCAATTAAGGGCTTACTTATTTATTGTCATTATCCATATATGTTTGTCTTATTGTTGGGGTTTTTATTTTTCTCTTTTGGTTATATTGGTCAGATATTCAGGGTTTTGACTCTTTTGTGTAGATTTCGGGGTCGTTTGGACTTGCTAAGACCTTTACGATCTAAATAAGAGCACAAATTAAGGACCTGAAAATTTACCTTGCCTGGGAAAAGAAAATGATCATTGTCTATTCCATTTATTCGCTATATTACGCTGACACTAAATTTTATGTATTGTAAATATCAAATTGATATTACAAATGATTTGATCAATGAAAATTACCTCATCCCAAATTTAAAAGCTATACTTATTAATGTGTCCTTTTATTTCACTTAGTAAAGCTGTTAGCTTCGTTAGAATACTTTTTAGAAACTCTCACTCTATAAAATAATATAAAGCTGTTGAAATCACGTACAACTTAATGCTAGGTCATTTTCTAATCTACTATTTTTAAAGTCTAAAATTATAATTAAAATTTTCTATATTATTATATTACATGTAAAATATTAAATTTGATCAAAATTATGTTACTAAATCATTTTAATTGCATTTCCAATTTGGGGTTTTGGGGTTTTGGGGTTTTGGGGTTTTGGGG
>CAXIVM010000044.1:0-15850 GCA_964035705.1 Porites rus
TGAAGAACCAGCCTCTAAAGGCTGCCAGTTTCACAAATGAACTTGCACTAGTTCATTGGCATTTGACCTAGCAATAGCCTGTATAGGCAAACCTTTTTTGGCTCCAGCCTTGCAAAGTCAAAATGCAATCTATAGCACAAATCACTTCTACTTCACTACCTTCCTTTTCTTGGAGGCAGTGGTGTCAGGCTCTGGAGGATCCAGAAACAACCGAGTGCCCTTCTCCACCTGCTTCTTGTTCACATAACATGGAATCTGCAAACTCCCATGCTTCACCATCTGCTTTGCCATAGTGCCCTCCCCATCATTTGTAGCTTGCTTCACAAACCAGAAAGGGCTGAAGATCCCAGTCTCCTTGGTAAAGTCGCACTTGAAGGCATGAATCACATAGACATCATGGCTGCCCAAGTTGCCACACTTTATGTAGACTTGGCCCTTCATGAGCTTACTCTCCTCCACCAATTGCAAGCTGCCCATTGGAAGCAAACATAGCTTTCCTTTGGCAACCTTTTGACTTGCAAACACTTGGCCCTGGTTGGAGACCAGAACACTTGGATCGCCCAGCCTGAGCTCCAATCCCCAGAGGTTCAAACACTTTGGGAAAACAAACACATACAGACAAAAAACTTAACATGCTTGCCAGAAACTCTTTGCATTTCTCATAGAGTTCCCACTGTGCTTGAGCTCTGGCCATCTCATCATCCAAGCCCTTGGAGGAACAAGGTAGCAAAGCACCGCTGACTTCATGAGAAACCAGCTCAGGCTCAGGTTTCTTGTATTCTTTCCAATCATTCCAATCACTGTGCAACACAGTGATCTCTTCAGCTGCTCTGAAGAAGGGCTTGTGGACAAACTTGGCACCACCATCGATGAAGCCAGTGAGCTTCCACACCTTGGTTTCCTCCTTCTCTTTCTTGTGCACATACAGCTTCCCCAGCTGAATGTGCTTGCGCGCTGCCAAAGCAATGGCTTGTGTATCTTTGGCATCCATCAAAGACTTGACACTTTGTGAGGACACGGCCTTGGCTTCAGGTGCAGAGACAGCTGCAGTCTCCTTGTCAGCCTGCAACAAGTCATCCTCAAACCGGTTCTTGATATCTTCAAAAGATTCATACTTGGTTCCTTCCCTTCCCTTGACTTCCTTGTCCAGGAGGTGGAGGACCAATCGAATCTGAAATTTGCCAAAGACTTTGGCAGTCTTTGCCATGGGGAAGCCAGATTTCTCCACAGCCTCCCAGGCTGCACACATCAGCTGCTCTGCCTGCTCCAACTTAGGCAGGTGTTTTTTTGTTTCAACTTGTCAAAATCTTCTTTGGTGATCATTCTGGAGAATCCATCCTTGCACTGCTGCTTGGGTGCTGTGATTTGAGCTGCACACATGGCAACTCTCATGAAAGGCAGTGTTGTGGTTGGCAGCTTCCAGTCTGTATAGGCCACAAGGCTACAGAATTCTTCTCCAAGCATCACAGAGGCTCCATATGATCGTCCTCAGCATGGAGAAAGGCAAGGGGATTATGTTCAAAGGCATGCATTCAATGAGCCTGCACAGGCTGCAATGTGTTTTCACTTGTCATCATGGGCCTGTATGGCCAAGCCTGCGCAGGCCTATATGTAATGGTTGAATGGTTGAATGCCTGTAATGGCTGAAAGTTGGATATTGCAGTATGCAACAAAGAAGTAAATGCAATCGAGAATCCAATCAAGTCCAAGTACTTGAGTAGTTTGAAGTCCTCTCCTCCTGCATAGCTTGCAACAAATCGCCGAGCTCCCTAAAGGTAGAAGACTGCTTGTGTGGGCTAGTTTGCCCTGCACCGGTGGTACTCCTTGGATACACGCGAACAAAACAATACCGTCCGCAGCAATCAAAGTTGAAGAACACCAACGCGAGTTCAGGAAACTATGGAACGCTTTGGTAGATCTCGTCAACTCTCTTCGGAGTGCAGATCCGTACATCGCCATTGAATGGCCTAAGAATTGTGCGTACTGGAAACTCGAGTACGTTCTGTCCTTCTGTCAGCGTCACTCGATGGATCAGGTCACCTTTGACGGATGCATGATCGGTGTTGTTGATGCACACGGAGTCCCAATTAGGAAGCCATGGAAGATCAATTTAGAGCCAATTATCAAGTCGTTTATTATTAATAGTAAGCAATGCGATGAGAGTCATGAGCACGCTGAGGGTCGTGGTGAGTCATTGAAACGCACGGAGACTTACACTTTCCAGATGACGGACATGATTCACCGAGCCTTTGGCGTTGCCGTGAACAATTGACTCAAGCTCGCGACCGGGAACGATCTGCCGCGCGATTGTGACTTCCAATCTCGGTTCGAATCATGGCCATGTCTTTTGTGGGCTGTGAAACCGATGCCGTCGACTTCTTCCTGAACCATCCAGGAATGTACGTTGCGCCCTCTTCGCAACCTACGGAGGCGGGCAACGACGGGAATTGGAAGGACCTGTTGAAGCGAACTGCGGCGCTCGCTCATTTGGTTGAGTCCCTGCGTGATGGGAGGGCCCACTTGGACGCCACTTGTGGCGCTGATCCCTTTGATGCTTGCGCTAAGTCTCTTGGGAGGATTGACAAAGCGCATCGCGAGTTCTTGGAATGCAATCCGGCTCGCCTTACTTTGAAGCTGCTGGTTTTACTAGTGAGTTAAGTGAATTAAGAGAGTTAGCTAACTAATTACTAACTAGTTATAAGCCTTAAATTTTTAAAAATATGAGTAGCTATTTTTGATTTTGGTTGAGATTGAAATATAAAAACCATCGCCCAAAAAAAACAAATAAATGCCAATGTCAAACAAAATGAACTTTTCGAAACTTGTTTTATTGATCTGAGCCTGTATATGTTTCAGGAAGCTCCAACTTTTTTTTGGCCATGAATGGGTTCACCATTCATGTTTTTGTGACAGGGTTGCATATGAACCAAACATCACAAAGGAAATTGCATTTTTCATGAACAATATTGTTGCACAGCAGCAGCTGGAACAACTGGCGACTGTGAACTTGAAAGTTGAAGTTTTGCATCAAAAGTACAAAAATAACAGTGACTATAATGTCGAAGAGGGGCTTCCAAGCAGGAGCTTGCACAAGCTTTGCTGGTGAACAAATGAGCTTGCGCAAGCTGAAACCTTGAAACACCATTTGAGCACTAACAGTACCCCAGCCCTGACACCTGCAACCATGGTTTTTCATTCTGGCAAGAGAAAGGTGCTGGAGTCAAGCACACAAAGCTGCCATCTTGGGCTTCTGTGTGGACCACTGGCTGCAAGATTCTGTCAAGAGCCATCAGCTTCAGCTGACCATGTGCTGCTTGCCACTTGCTGGACTGAGTTCCTGCCCTTGTCCCTTTGAAGGTCAGCTCATCAACAATGCAGAAATGAAGATTGTGTATAACCAGGAAGTGTTTCACTTTCCCACATCCCCAGAAGCTACTGTTTGCAATGGTCGGTTGCAGCAAAACAACATCACCTGCCTTGCAGGTTGTACCTGTTTGCAGGACACAAGACCTGGAGCACTCCATGCCTTTCCAAAAGACACCTTCTTGAACCAAGGTGCTCATTAGCTTCTTAGTTGGCTGTCGAGGCTCGACCACATGGCTTTGTGTGCTGAAAAGATCTTTATCCTTGACCAGAGTGTTGACATGCTCCATAGTGACAGCTGTAAGAAGTCCTTTCTCCTATGTTTGTAACTTGCAGTGAACACTTCCAAATTTCCTGGGTTGCTGATGCTTTCTTTCAAGAGCAAAACAAGAGGGAAGCTGGGACCATCTTCTCATACAATCTGGCAGGTGCAGAGCCCAGTGTTGTTTAGGCTTCATGCCATCAGCAAAACCAGCTGCAACTGTGGACTGCAGTGCTTGTTCCACTAAGGACACAAGCTCCCTGGGTGAAGGCTGTTGCAAATGAGGGATACTGACCAAGAAATCCAGAAGGTTTGCCCAAGCGATGAAGCAAGCGCACTGCTCCACCATCACATTGTGTGCTACAAACATCACTTGCAGAAAGTACTGCATGAGCTTGTAGATGCTGAGCATCTCTGAAGCTGAGCATTTGAAAGTTCCAGCTTTCTTAGAACTTGTCACAGCCTTGGCATCAAACAATTTGCAAGGGTTGCAATTGTAACCTTTGGGCGATTGCCACAGCTGAATCCATGAGGCCAAAGTCTGCCACACTTTGACTGAGCTGGGAAGTGATTCAAGCACTTGATACAAAATGTCATCCAAGACCCCATGGCTTGTCAATAAATGCATGTAATCATAGCAGTAAAGAGATACTGGTTTGAGCAGTCCAGCTGATAGCAGTGTATCACTGCTGAGCAGCGCATGGTGGTTGTAGCTCAAGCCACTGGCCTGTTGGAGTTGTTTGAATTCTGCCTGGGTTGTTGTAGCAGCCTTTTCCTTCAGCCTTGTCCAACTAGCAATGATTTCCTCATCGGTTGCTATGTGAAGCTGCTCATACTTGAGGAATTTGCTGAAGATTTTGGCACTTTCTCCTTCTGTGCTTTCTGCATCCCTCAAGCTGAATATATTGTTGCATAGGAAGCATGGCTTGCTGCCAATGTCTTGGCGATTGGCCCATACCTGCTTGTGGGCACTGCCATCCTGGAGAAGCATTCCCAGGGAAAAATGTAACCTAAGATTCCCCTTGGATGATTTGAGCAACACCCCAGTGGTGGCAGTTCCATCACCAAAAATGTGCTCCAAAATGTGTCTAAAGACTTGGCTGTATTCAGCTTGCAATGTTGCAACCTCTGAAGATCTCAGGATGGAGATGCAAAACCACAGGTCTGATCTACTCAGCAAATGTCCAAGCTCCAAGAATGAGATGTAAAAACGCCAACATTTCCTGGAGGTACTGTTCAAAATGTTGCCAGGGTGAACTTCATCGGAATAACACACAGCCTGCCAGGGAGCTGCAAGAGAACTAGGCTGCCTGGCATGTTTGTCCAACAGAAAGTCTGTGAACTCTCCTGCTTGGTTGAAGATGCCAGAGAGCAGAGACAAACAGTTTATGAACAAGAAAGCAACCTTCTCATTGTTCAGAGTGGTGGCTTGCACACTCTGAAACAAAGGCCCATACATACTCATCGAGTGATCCTCCAAGAACTGTTTTGCTTCATTCCAAATTGAGAATCTACTGTGCTGTTCTGGCAAGCCACCTTCTGCAATTTCCTTGCAGATTGCTGCCAAAGCTGTTTGTGTGCAAAAGGGGACTGAGGCCCTCAAGTCTGTGATTTTCTTCTTCTTAGAAGAAGATGCATCAGCAGCCATGGTTGGGCAAATATATGGCTATAGTAAACAGAAAGCAATTGGTGAAAATGCAGTGAGACATTCTATTTTTATGGATGATAAAGGGAAACCTATGTGCGCTATATGAACCTGATTGCTTTGTCTTTGTGTTGTAGCTTCTAGGAGGTAGTGATGAAAGTGGAACTACCAAAAATGAATTCACTGTATGTGAAAATTGTTTCAGTAGTTAACTCTATGGAGCCTGTACTCCAGGACAGAAAAATTGATGTGGAACTTGTTGAATAAACCAAAAAAGCCTGCACAGGCTTGACAATGGAGCTTGCACAGGCTCAGTGACAAGTTCAGCCTGTACTGGCTTGTCGATGGAGCCTGCACAGGCTCAGTGACAAGTTGAGCCTGTAGTGGCTAAGCTATGTCCTTTTTTTCCAACACCTTGCACATGGTTGAGCCTTCTATTGGGCTTCCTCAGCATCCACCTTGGCAGCTATCCTCTCAACTGCTGCCCTTATTTGCTCCTCAGTGAACCTCATGTTGCCCTGGGAGTTCCTCACAAACTGCTTTGCTGAGTACCATGTCTGCCAGCCTGACAAAGGTTTGGGCAAACAGTTTGTGAGGCAACCAGATATACACAACACAGAAAGTGTTGTTGAAACATGTTGAAACCAACAAGCTGACAACTAACACTTTTGGTGCAAGCCCCAAGCCTCCTGGGTTCAACCTCACATACCAATAGGTCTTTCGACCTCTGGCATCAACCCATGACTTGAAGCAAGCAGTTGCAGGAGGAGATGCAAGAGGCATTTTCCTTTCTTTGAGCCTTCACAGGGCTGCCTTGTAAAAGAATCATTGTGGAAGAAACATTCAAAGGCAGCCTTTGAACAATGGTTCTGACAACTTGAAGCAAAGCCTTCAAAGGCTGTGTCCAACATGAGCCTTCAAAGGCTGTGTCCAACATGAGCCTTCAGAGGCATTCTCTCATCAACATGACTTTTTCTTTTATCATGAAGGTCACCTGCCCTAGCAGATGTTGGGAACAGCAGCTTGAGCTATTCAACCCCCAATGATGCCACTTTCAGAAGCATCTACCCCATTGGCTAGAAAAGGCTCATTTGAGCTTGTGCAGCTTTGCATGCTGAACCCGCTCGGCTCTTGTGAGCTTCAATCCACAAAAACCAGGGCTCAGACATGAAGCGCAACCATTTTTGTTTCCTCTGCAGCGCAAACACCCTTTCAGGTCACTCTTGGCCTGCTTGGGTTCTGCTGGCTTATTTTTGGTCTTCTTGGCATTTGGATCAGCTGTGTTGCTGGCAGGCCTTTTCATAGGTCCTTTCCTTGGGCCTTTGCAAGACTTAGGCTTGCCCTTCTTACCTTCATCCCTTTGTTTCAGCTTTTCCAAATTTTCCATTTCAAACTCTTCCAAGGATTTTCTACCCTTGGCATCACCAGGAGCTGTACCAGTTCCACTGGCAGCCTGCACAGGCAAATGCTCTGCTTCAGCAGGGGATGTCAAAGATTCAGTGCTGGATGCCTTTTCAACAGCAGATGAGCATTGCTTGCCTTCCAATATCTTGCTGGCAGCTGTTTCAAAGCGATTGACCAGCTGGCAAATGAGACTTTCAGGCATTGAGCTTTGTGTGGATCCACAAGCTGAAGCATCATGTGTTGCCTTGGCAACATGTCTGCCTTTGTTGTCCTTAGATGAAGGCTGCATGGATGATTCAACAAATGCCTTACTTATAAAGAAAACAAAAGCATATAGCAATAAGTTCACTCAAGCTTCTTTGGCACTGAGAGCAGCAGCAGTGTTTCTTACCCAGCAATGCTTTTGAATAATCACAGCCAACTGTGGAAAATCCTTTTTGACAGGCTTGTCCGATGGATAGGCTGCCTGGAAGTGCTGAGTTTCCAAATGACAAGGGTCCTCAGGGTAACTTGCTAGGCACAAAGACTTGTCTGGCACCTGCACAGGTGCAGATTGAAGGCAATCAAACAAATGCATGGCCAGTGAGTAGACCAGTTCAGCACAAGGCATCTTCTTTGACCTTTGGTTCTCATGCCAGACAAGTATGCCCAAAGCACATTTCTTCAATGACTCCTTCATGCCACAAATGCCAAGTGCTTTCATGCGCTTGGCAAGCACATGGCAACCTTCCCACATAGAGCTCTTCTCCAGCTCATCCAGGTCAGTGGAAGTCAAATATTTGTAGAAGGTTTTGCATTCCTGGCCAGATGATGCCAACACCTTGGATTGAGGTTGGTCGCATTGGATTGCCAAGTCATCAAAAGCTTTCAGCAGCTCTGTGTTCAACTTGTCTGGAAGGTTGGCTGCCTGCAAGGCCTCATAACAAGCAACTAGCTCAGAGCTAGTCAGGCCACTCATGTTCCCAAGCTTTCTCTTCAAAGCTTCACAGAGCTTACTTTCAAGCTCATGAACTCCAGGCCTTGCTCTCAGCAAATTGCCCATTGCCAAGAGCTCTTGCCTGATATCACCAGGCAACCAAGACATTGGCCAAAAACACAACCTTTTCCACTACTTTTTGACCCAGATACAAAGCTGCAGCTTGTTCAACACACATCAAATGTAACATAGATAGCCTTGATTGGCTACACTGGAACCATTGAGCCTGTAATGGCATCATTGTGATCAATGAGCTTGCACAAGCTATGCTTTATGCTGCAATATTGTTTGATGAAAAAGCAGGCAGTGAATGCAAATATTAATTAGGTGACATCCAAAGCACATGAAAAATGTAGCTGTGCATTCAAAAATGCAAAGCATTAAGCAGCGTGTTGCCACACATACTTTCAGTGAATTAGCAGTGGCATAAAGAAAGATATCTAATTCATCTCAAGCCCTGCTTCATCAGCAGTTCTCTTTCTGGTAGCTCCATGTGGTTGGGCATCAAGTGGTGGATCATCTGGAATGTGGAAGTAATGCCTCCACTTCTGACACTGCAAAGCCCACCATGTTGGCATACCATCTTCGAAGACAATGACTTGAGCATCTTCATCACCATCCAGCCAAACATCACCAACAACAAATGGATTTGCAGATGTCACCACTGTGTTGGTAGACAAAGTGCATGCCATGGCTCGAGAACACTGTCTGGACATATGTACAAACATAAGACAATATCAATGAAAATTCAATTTTTATTGTTTTTTAAATTAAATGAAATCAGAAGATATTGAACTAATCAATTAAAGATTTTAAATTGAAAATTAAATTGTAAATTTTCATTTCAAAATTTTAAATTGAAAAATTGGATTTTTGATTTTCAATTTAAAATTTTAAATTGAAAAATTGGATTTTTGATTTTCAATTTAAAATACTAAATTGAAAATCAAAATCCTTAATTTTCAATTTAAAATTTTAAATTGATAATAAAAATCGTTATTTTTTAAGATTTGATTTATATATGATGCTTGTCACCTGAGCATGTGAACATTGAGCCCAAAACTTCTATTGTTATATATTTTTCTTTGGTTTCATAAGCTTTCATAAGCTAAGCTATGAGCCTGCACAGGCTAAAGATCTTTGAGCTTGTAAAAGCTATAACTATTTTTTTCTGCTTGCCATAGAGCTTTGTGCTGTCACAGGTGGCCAGTGAGTGAAACTAAATGTATTTCCTGTACACTGAAACACCTTCCTTATGATAGGCTCTTGACAACTTTGCAAGTGGTTTCTCCAAAGCATGGTGCTCTGACAGCTTGTCCAGGTAGAAGTTCAGATTGGCAGTGTTGCCCTTGAGATGCATGTGGACTAGGGCAAGTGCTTTATTTTGCCAGCCAGTCTGCTTGTAGTCATCAGGATCCTGCAATACCACAAAACACTACATCAAATACCAATAGATCAAAATCTTTTGGCGCTCATACAACCAAATCCATAAGGCTCACAAAACAACAAAACAATACTAAAAGCCAAGGTGCACTTTGGTCTCTCCATCTGCGCCAAGACTCGTGATTCTTCTTGAACCACCACAACTTGTCATCATAGCCATCTCTCTCCCACCATGTTCCATGTTCATCATAGCCACAAGTCATATCACACCATGACTGTCCACTCGAAGAGCCTGCTTGAGTCGAATCATTGATTGCCTCTGTCAAAGGATCCACCTTTGTCCAACCAGAAGTCTGTGCCTGCACAGGTGGAGGTCCAGCTGGTTCATTTGGTTTCTCAGCACCCTGAGGCTGCACTGTAGGTTTAGGACGATGCTGGGATCCTTGAGGCTTCACTTCTGGTCCAGCTGGCTCAGCAGGTTGTGGTGCTGCCTGGGACTTAACTGGTTCAGCTGCTTCAGGAGGTTGCTGTGTACCTTGAGGCTTCGATGGTCCAGGATCAGCAGGCTTGACTGGTGAAGATTCCATAGCCTGTGCATGTGGGCCAAGGTCAACCTTGTACAAAAACAATGTGAGCATGCTAGGCACACAAGCACCTTTCATAAACAAAAATAAAAAATGTATGGTCACATTTAATCAAAGAACAGTTTCCATCCCAACTGGTTTGGGAAGGCTTGTTTTCATTCTCTTCTTTGGCTTGGGTTGCATGGATTCCTCTGTATCTTCTGGCTCATGCTTTGGTGCCACCGGTTCTTCTGGTAGTCGCACTCCATCTGGTGAAGGCGGTTCCTCAATGAAAAAATCATCAATGTGTTTTGTAAGCATGGAATTGCTTGAGTGCAAATATCATCAGCCTGTAATGGCTTAATTGCATTAGCTTGTAGTAGCCTGATTGCAGCAGCCTGTAGTGGCTTAAAGACATCAGCCTGTAATGGCTTTATTGCATGAGCCTGTAGTGGCTGTCTGAAATAAACAGTTTTGTTTGGTTAGTTTGCTAAGCCCTGGACTGTGTCTCCTCCCCAGTCAGGTGACCAGGTGTCCCAGTACTGCTCGGTCTTCATTGGTTCCTCCTGCAGACAACACACACACTTGCACTTTGCTTGGTTATGTAGTAAACAGTCAGATGGCTTCAGTCAAGGCTTTGTCACAAATGAACTATTGAAAAACACAACTCTAAATATGGCAATGCAAGCCACTCCTGGTGAGAGTGCTTTGGTGGCACACTGATCCCCTCCTGGTCAGCTGCCTTGGATGAGGCATGTATTGCTATGTTGGCTGAAACTAGCAAACTTGTTTGGAGAATTAAAAAGCCAGGATACAAACAGAACATTGGCTCGCTCTTGAAACACCTGGCACAAGGCCTGCCAAGTTAGTGCTGCCTCCATCTTGGCAGACATTGAGCAAAAACTGCTGCAAAAGCAACAGCTGGATCCTATATACAATATATGTGAAGCCTTTCTTGGCTGTGAACTTAATGGCATTATCACTGGGCATGAGCCTGCATAGGCCAAGCATGAGCCTGTATAGGCCAAGCATGAGCCTGCATAGGCCAAGCATGAGCCTGCATAGGCTAAGCATGGGCCTGCGTTGGCCAAAAGCATCAGCCTGCGTAGGCTAAACATACACACATGTAGCTTGTTTTTTCACTTAGGCCAGCTGTCCAGCTCAGTCATTCTGAACTGTCATCATCTTTGTCTACTCTGGCTTGTTTTCTAAAGTTGCCAGACTTAGTGTAATTTCGCCTCTTCTGGCTCAGACAATTCCCAATGTCTTGCATGATCCAACCACATACCAATGTCAAAGGGCCAGGCTCCAAAGGGTACAAGTATCACCTCCTTCCAGCTGCTTGGTGTCTTGAAGGTCACACAAGCATCACCCAGCATGACATCCACTGTGTCAGGGGCTGTACGCAACATCTTTTTTTTGGTTGGCTTGCCCTTTTCTAGGGAGGTGGAAGCTTGTTCATGATCATCTTCAAAAATGTTTGTTTCTCCTTCATCATGCTTGGAAACTGCTGCCGTGATCATGTCCTGAATTGCTTTCACCTGTGGTGATGCAGCAAGTGAAGGATTCTTGACACTTTTGTATTCTTTCAAGTGACCAAGCACACATTTGGTCAATGTGTGGCTGCTAGCCTTGAATTTGAGCCATTTTTTTGGTTTTCATCTATATGGATGAGGCTCTCACTAAGCATCACTTGAGGCCCACCTCTGTATGTCAAGCAGGTGACATCAGAGACCTGCATTGCTCAACAGCTGGTCAAGCTACTCCTAACCTTGGGAGGCAAAGCAGCAGGAGATTAGAGATTGAATTTGTTTGCTCATTCTTATAGCAATAAGCTTGAAGAACCAGCCTCTAAAGGCTGCCAGTTTCACAAATGAACTTGCACTAGTTCATTGGCATTTGACCTAGCAATAGCCTGTATAGGCAAACCTTTTTTGGCTTCAGCCTTGCAAAGTCAAAATGCAATCTATAGCACAAATCACTTCTACTTCACTACCTTCCTTTCTTGGAGGCAGTGGTGTCAGGCTCTGGAGGATCCAGAAACAACCGAGTGCCCTTCTCCACCTGCTTCTTGTTCACATAACATGGAATCTGCAAACTCCCATGCTTCACCATCTGCTTTGCCATAGTGCCCTCCCCATCATTTGTAGCTTGCTTCACAAACCAGAAAGGGCTGAAGATCCCAGTCTCCTTGGTAAAGTCGCACTTGAAGGCATGAATCACATAGACATCATGGCTGCCCAAGTTGCCACACTTTATGTAGACTTGGCCCTTCATGAGCTTACTCTCCTCCACCAATTGCAAGCTGCCCATTGGAAGCAAACATAGCTTTCCTTTGGCAACCTTTTGACTTGCAAACACTTGGCCCTGGTTGGAGACCAGAACACTTGGATCGCCCAGCCTGAGCTCCAATCCCCAGAGGTTCAAACACTTTGGGAAAACAAACACATACAGACAAAAAACTTAACATGCTTGCCAGAAACTCTTTGCATTTCTCATAGAGTTCCCACTGTGCTTGAGCTCTGGCCATCTCATCATCCAAGCCCTTGGAGGAACAAGGTAGCAAAGCACCGCTGACTTCATGAGAAACCAGCTCAGGCTCAGGTTTCTTGTATTCTTTCCAATCATTCCAATCACTGTGCAACACAGTGATCTCTTCAGCTGCTCTGAAGAAGGGCTTGTGGACAAACTTGGCACCACCATCGATGAAGCCAGTGAGCTTCCACACCTTGGTTTCCTCCTTCTCTTTCTTGTGCACATACAGCTTCCCCAGCTGAATGTGCTTGCGCGCTGCCAAAGCAATGGCTTGTGTATCTTTGGCATCCATCAAAGACTTGACACTTTGTGAGGACACGGCCTTGGCTTCAGGTGCAGAGACAGCTGCAGTCTCCTTGTCAGCCTGCAACAAGTCATCCTCAAACCGGTTCTTGATATCTTCAAAAGATTCATACTTGGTTCCTTCCCTTCCCTTGACTTCCTTGTCCAGGAGGTGGAGGACCAATCGAATCTGAAATTTGCCAAAGACTTTGGCAGTCTTTGCCATGGGGAAGCCAGATTTCTCCACAGCCTCCCAGGCTGCACACATCAGCTGCTCTGCCTGCTCCAACTTAGGCAGGTGTTTTTTTGTTTCAACTTGTCAAAATCTTCTTTGGTGATCATTCTGGAGAATCCATCCTTGCACTGCTGCTTGGGTGCTGTGATTTGAGCTGCACACATGGCAACTCTCATGAAAGGCAGTGTTGTGGTTGGCAGCTTCCAGTCTGTATAGGCCACAAGGCTACAGAATTCTTCTCCAAGCATCACAGAGGCTCCATATGATCGTCCTCAGCATGGAGAAAGGCAAGGGGATTATGTTCAAAGGCATGCATTCAATGAGCCTGCACAGGCTGCAATGTGTTTTCACTTGTCATCATGGGCCTGTATGGCCAAGCCTGCACAGGCCTATATGTAATGGTTGAATGGTTGAATGCCTGTAATGGCTGAAAGTTGGATATTGCAGTATGCAACAAAGAAGTAAATGCAATCGAGAATCCAATCAAGTCCAAGTACTTGAGTAGTTTGAAGTCCTCTCCTCCTGCATAGCTTGCAACAAATCGCCGAGCTCCCTAAAGGTAGAAGACTGCTTGTGTGGGCTAGTTTGCCCTGCACCGGTGGTACTCCTTGGATACACGTGAACAAAACAATACCGTCCGCAGCAATCAAAGTTGAAGAACACCAACGCGAGTTCAGGAAACTATGGAACGCTTTGGTAGATCTCGTCAACTCTCTTCGGAGTGCAGATCCGTACATCGCCATTGAATGGCCTAAGAATTGTGCGTACTGGAAACTCGAGTACGTTCTGTCCTTCTGTCAGCGTCACTCGATGGATCAGGTCACCTTTGACGGATGCATGATCGGTGTTGTTGATGCACACGGAGTCCCAATTAGGAAGCCATGGAAGATCAATTTAGAGCCAATTATCAAGTCGTTTATTATTAATAGTAAGCAATGCGATGAGAGTCATGAGCACGCTGAGGGTCGTGGTGAGTCATTGAAACGCACGGAGACTTACACTTTCCAGATGACGGACATGATTCACCGAGCCTTTGGCGTTGCCGTGAACAATTGACTCAAGCTCGCGACCGGGAACGATCTGCCGCGCGATTGTGACTTCCAATCTCGGTTCGAATCATGGCCATGTCTTTTGTGGGCTGTGAAACCGATGCCGTCGACTTCTTCCTGAACCATCCAGGAATGTACGTTGCGCCCTCTTCGCAACCTACGGAGGCGGGCAACGACGGGAATTGGAAGGACCTGTTGAAGCGAACTGCGGTGCTCGCTCATTTGGTTGAGTCCCTGCGTGATGGGAGGGCCCACTTGGACGCCACTTGTGGCGCTGATCCCTTTGATGCTTGCGCTAAGTCTCTTGGGAGGATTGACAAAGCGCATCGCGAGTTCTTGGAATGCAATCCGGCTCGCCTTACTTTGAAGCTGCTGGTTTTACTAGTGAGTTAAGTGAATTAAGAGAGTTAGCTAACTAATTACTAACTAGTTATAAGCCTTAAATTTTTAAAAATATGAGTAGCTATTTTTGATTTTGGTTGAGATTGAAATATAAAAACCATCGCCCCAAAAAAACAAATAAATGCCAATGTCAAACAAAATGAACTTTTCGAAACTTGTTTTATTGATCTGAGCCTGTATATGTTTCAGGAAGCTCCAACTTTTTTTTGGCCATGAATGGGTTCACCATTCATGTTTTTGTGACAGGGTTGCATATGAACCAAACATCACAAAGGAAACTGCATTTTTCATGAACAATATTGTTGCACAGCAGCAGCTGGAACAACTGGCGACTGTGAACTTGAAAGTTGAAGTTTTGCATCAAAAGTACAAAAATAACAGTGACTATAATGTCGAAGAGGGGCTTCCAAGCAGGAGCTTGCACAAGCTTTGCTGGTGAACAAATGAGCTTGCGCAAGCTGAAACCTTGAAACACCATTTGAGCACTAACAGTACCCCAGCCCTGACACCTGCAACCATGGTTTTTCATTCTGGCAAGAGAAAGGTGCTGGAGTCAAGCACACAAAGCTGCCATCTTGGGCTTCTGTGTGGACCACTGGCTGCAAGATTCTGTCAAGAGCCATCAGCTTCAGCTGACCATGTGCTGCTTGCCACTTGCTGGACTGAGTTCCTGCCCTTGTCCCTTTGAAGGTCAGCTCATCAACAATGCAGAAATGAAGATTGTGTATAACCAGGAAGTGACTCACTTTCCCACATCCCCAGAAGCTACTGTTTGCAATGGTCGGTTGCAGCAAAACAACATCACCTGCCTTGCAGGTTGTACCTGTTTGCAGGACACAAGACCTGGAGCACTCCATGCCTTTCCAAAAGACACCTTCTTGAACCAAGGTGCTCATTAGCTTCTTAGTTGGCTGTCGAGGCTCGACCACATGGCTTTGTGTGCTGAAAAGATCTTTATCCTTGACCAGAGTGTTGACATGCTCCATAGTGACAGCTGTAAGAAGTCCTTTCTCGTATGTTTGTAACTTGCAGTGAACACTTCCAAATTTCCTGGGTTGCTGATGCTTTCTTTCAAGAGCAAAACAAGAGGGAAGCTGGGACCATCTTCTCATACAATCTGGCAGGTGCAGAGCCCAGTGTTGTTTAGGCTTCATGCCATCAGCAAAACCAGCTGCAACTGTGGACTGCAGTGCTTGTTCCACTAAGGACACAAGCTCCCTGGGTGAAGGCTGTTGCAAATGAGGGATACTGACCAAGAAATCCAGAAGGTTTGCCCAAGCGATGAAGCAAGCGCACTGCTCCACCATCACATTGTGTGCTACAAACATCACTTGCAGAAAGTACTGCATGAGGTTGTAGATGCTGAGCATCTCTGAAGCTGAGCATTTGAAAGTTCCAGCTTTCTTAGAACTTGTCACAGCCTTGGCATCAAACAATTTGCAAGGGTTGCAATTGTAACCTTTGGGCAATTGCCACAGCTGAATCCATGAGGCCAAAGTCTGCCACACTTTGACTGAGCTGGGAAGTGATTCAAGCACTTGATACAAAATGTCATTCAAGACCCCATGGCTTGTCAGTAAATGCATGTAATCATAGCAGTAAAGAGATACTGGTTTGAGCAGTCCAGCTGATAGCAGTGTATCACTGCTGAGCAGCGCATGGTGGTTGTAGCCCAAGCCACTGGCCTGTTGGAGTTGTTTGAATTCTGCCTGGGTTGTTGTAGCAGCCTTTTCCTTCAGCCTTGTCCAACT
>CAXIVM010000045.1:0-21000 GCA_964035705.1 Porites rus
ATATGTTATGGACATTAACATAGTTAGCTAAGTAGTTCCTAACTAGTTATAATTATTATTAATTAGTTAGTAATTCTCAAAAATGTATCATTAAAAAACACCAAAAAACATTTCCATTTGGTGAAAAACATACTTCCATTGTGGATATTTCTTTGGTCTGGACAATATTTTTTTAAAGAAACAATTTCACAAAATGTTAAATAAGCAACTTCACCAAAACACTATGTGCAACATTTTTTTCAAAAACATGTTTGTAAAAAAGTAAAAAACTTGAGCCTGTAGAGGCTAAACACTTGAGCCTATATAGAGGCTAAACATCAGCCTGTAGAGGCCAAAGTCAAAGCCTGCAATGGCCATGTTGACTGCAAAGACTCAGCTTTTTCACTTGTGAAGCAGAGGAGCAGGTTTAAGGCAGGTCACCCTGCCATTCTGTCCAAAGCTGTGCACCACTGGCTGCAAGACATCTTGAAGTGGCAGCAGCTGCTTGTGGTCATAAGTTTCCCACACAGTGGCTGTCTTGGTCTTCTGCTCCACAAATTTGAACTCATTCAGCAGCACACATGGTACATCAAGCACCAACAGAAAATGCAATGCCTTGCCACATCTCAAGCCATTGCTTGCAGCATCTGTGAAGAATACCACATCTCCACATGTACAAGTGGAGCCTGATGACAACTTGCAGCTTGTTGCTGACTGCACACTCTGAAATTGCAGCCCTTCTGCCTTCAACTTCTGGTGCAAAGATTTGGGAACATCTCGAGGGCACAGCAAATGACAAGTGTCATCAAACAACTCTGCATCTTGAAGGTTATGAAGATGCTCCAAGTGCAAGCCACCAAGAGACCCTTGTCATAGGTCTTCAAGTTACAATGCACAGACCCATATTTCCTTGCTGTCTTGTGTTTCCTCTCACAGGACCAGCATGAAGGCAGCTGACCCCAGCGCTTCAAACAATCAAAGAAGTGAAGGGTCCAATGATGTTTAGGCTTTGTGTAGTTTGCAAAGCCTGCCAATGTGTGACACTCCAATGCACTCTCAACAAGGCCCAACAAAGTCTTGGGGCAAGGGCTGTCCAAATAGGGTATGCTCCGTAGATAGTCCAAAAGTTGACACCATGCAATGAAAGATCTACACTCCTTGACCATGCAATTGTTGCTCATGTACATGACCTCCAAAAAGTACTGAAGAGGCTTGTAGAGTGTCAACATTTCTGAGGCTGAACACTTGAAGCCCTTATCCTTTCTGTACTTGGTCACCTTTTGTGCATCAAAGAGCTTGGCAATGTCAAAGCTTTGCTGGTTTTTTGGAAGAACCCATAGAGACAACCATTGGCCCAACAAGCTCCAAGCATTGTATCCAGCACTGAAAAGAGCCTCCAAGACCAGATACACTGCATCAACCATGATGCCATTTGAGCACATTGTGTGCATATAGTCGTGGCAATACATGCTGGCAGGAAGCAATAAACCATGACCCTGCAAAGTGCTGCTTGACAGAAGGCCATGTGGACTGAAAGATACCCCTGTGGCCTGCTGCCACTGGTTGAACTCCACCTGTGAAAGCACATTGAATCTGTCAGCCATTCTGTTCCAAGAATCAACAATTTCTGCATCGCTAGAGAGCTTGAGCTGGCTGCGCTTGCAAAACTTAGACAAGATTTCGTCTTCAGTTTCATCACCACCGATACCTTTGAGATGAAAAATGTTTGCACAAAGCATGCAGGGCTTGGACCCTACATCTTGTCGACACATCCAAATAGCTTTGTGTGCAGCACCATCTTGAAGAACCATGGACAATGTAAAGTACAATCGCATGCTGCCTTTGTCACTGGACAAGAGAACTCCTGTCTGTGGAGTGCCTGAAGAAAAGAGTTGCTCCATCAGCAGTCTGAAAATCTGAGACATTCCAGCTGACACCTTGGAAGCTTGCACTGTCCTGATTATACTCAATGTGAACCACAAGTCTTCTTTGCAAAGCATGGTTGTAAATTCAAGAAAGCTAACATAGCAGCACCAGGCCTTGCGGCCAGAACTATTCAAGATGTTCCCTGGATGTATTTCATCACAATATATGCAGAGTCGCCAGGGTTTTCTGATGCTTGAAGGCGTGAGGCTGTGCAGCTTGAGCATATACTCTGCAAATGCAGAGGTTTTTGTAAAAGACACCTGCCAATAGAGAAAGGAAGTTGACATAAAAGATCTGCACTCTTTCACCTTCCTTGGCAGATATGGATGATCCTCTCTTGGGGCCTTCTTCCAGATGAGGCTCCACAGAATTGAGCAAGGGCCCATACCTGGACATCTCATCACTTTCCAAAAGAGCACTGTTTTCTTTCCAAATGGCTTGCCTGGTGTGCTGTTTGTGGCATGCCATGCTTCTCAATTTCCTGGCAAATACTACTCAATGCACTCTGTGAACAAAATGGCACTGCATTTCTCAGCTCACTGATTTTCCTTTTCTTTGAAGATGAAGGTGCTGCCATGGCAACTTCTCAAGCAAAATGCAAAAGATGAAGCCTCAATAAAACCCCTTCAAAACATAGCCCTTGTGAAAGCTATTCTCCTGCTTTGGCTTGCATGTGTTTGTCATCTAGCTGCTGGACATGAAACTTCAAACCAAAACCATTGAACATACATGAAACTTCACTGCTGGTATAATGTCTCTGCTTCTTTGGCAAGAGCTGCAGTGGAAGAAAGGATATATGGGTGACACTACTGGCTGTTTTGTGTTTATATCATTGAAATGCAAAAAGGAAGCCTGTAAAGGCTGCTAAAGGCTTTGTGTATAAGCTGGATTGGGCCTGCAGTGGCCTCATCTTGTGGTGGCTCTTTAGGTTTACTCTCTATCTCACCCCCCATCTCTTTTTAATGTCCCTCTCTCTATATATATATATATATCAGCATGACATGCATTTTAACCTATTCAAATGTTTCTTGATCTTTGTCATGTTCACTTCAAAGCCTCACAAGTATACAAGCTTTACACAAATAGCCTTGTGGCTCTGAATAGCCTTGTCAAAGGGGTAATCTTGCATGTACTGGCTACTATTGTATGCTATTGGTGATGGAGGTTCACAAATGCTGCACCTGCCACGAAATCTGCACATGGAGGTTCTGGTGCAAAGCAACACCAAGCCTAGCATGAACCAGGGGAAGCCGCCGTTAGCGGCTGTGGGTTTTTTTTTTCACGCTGAATTTTAAACACGCGGGTCAACGAAAGAGTTCAGGGACTGCTGCCCAAAGGTTCTGACAGCGGATCTGGGCATTGTGCCGCCATTGCCACGCGAAAACCCAGTTGTGCATATCTGGATTCACTAGACGACCCTTGACATCTTTTGTGGCCAGTTCTTTCGAAGGGAAAACACGTACAACTCAAGCCGTCATCATCATCTCTTTGGTCTGCATCCAGCGCCACTGCTGCAGAGTGAACGGCGAGGCTAATCTCAGGGTCAGCGCTATCGCCATAGCACTGCTGCCACACACTGGCCACAATTTGCTCAGCCACTGGACCAAAGGAAGGGATCAGAGGGCCTTAAGAGAGTGGACAGTCGGCTTGGACAGTCCCAAGCCAAATTGTCAAAGAAAGCCTCACTGGCATTGCAAGAACGCCAGGGACATGTTCATGGGTCTCAGCATGAGCCGGGAACATCCAAGCTGGGGTCACGACAGCGCCAAGTGCAACCGCTCGTGCATTTGGTGATGCATGAAGCCAATTCCGTGTGGCATTCCAACCAAGATTTCGAAACTGATTCCACAAGTTAGGGGATTGAAACTCAAAAGCCTCGTAGCCACAAATTCCGGCAGCGGCAAAGTAGAAGAAATCGTTGCCACAGCACTTTTAGCGGAGTTCCCCTGAGCATCGGCTTTTGATTCTAATCAATAATATTGTCAAAGGAAGTTTAGTGTGCAAAACTTCCGTGTTACGGACATTCAACAGCTGTTCAACCACCACTCATCATACACCACTCATCATACACCACTCATCATACACCACTCATCATACACCACTCATCATACACCACTCATCATACACCACTCATCAGACACCACTCATCATACACCACTCATCATACACCACTCATCATACACTACTCATCATACACCACTCATCATACACGACTGATCACACACCACTCATCATACACCAGTCATCATACACCGCTCATACACCAGCTCTGGTTTCAACAGCTCAAGCTCCATGTGCAGATTTCGTGGCAGGCGCAATACAAAGTGCGTTGTGGAGAGATAGCGAACGCACGAAATGCTGTATTTTTCAATGGAACCGATGGCTCCGAAGCTGGCAAGTCAAGGTCTGCGGAACGACGGTTGCGAGACGGTCTCGGGTCATGCTCGGATCATGCTCGGAATCGTCCGTCCATTGGGATTAGAGTTTTCACTTGTTTCTTGAAGCGCAGATTTCGTGGCAGGTGCAGCACTTTGTGAACCTCCATGTGCAGATTTCGTGGCAGGTGCAGCGCTTTGTGAACCTCCATGTGCAGATGTCGTGGTAGGTGCAGCACTTTGTCAGCACTTTGTGAACCTCCATGTGCAGATTTCGTGGCAAGCACAGCACTTTGTGCACCTCCATGTGCAGATTTCGTGGCAGGCGCAATACAAAGTGCGTTGTGGAGAGATAGCGAACGCACGAAATGCTGTATTTTTCAATGGAACCGATGGCTCCGAAGCTGGCAAGTCAAGGTCTGCGGAACGACGGTTGCGAGACGGTCTCGGGTCATGCTCGGAGCATGCTCGGAATCGTCCGTCCATTGGGATTAGAGTTTTCACTTGTTTCTTGAAGTGCAGATTTCGTGGCAGGCGCAGCACTTTGTGAACCTCCATGTGCAGATTTCGTGGCAGGCGCAGCGCTTTGTGAACACTGTCCACACGTTTCCTTGCTAGTTATTGCCCAGCAATCCACTTGCGTGTGTCAAGCTGCAGCCTTTGTGATGAAAAGGATGAAACTGCAGGTCGAGGATAGGGGCTCCGTGAGCAAGTTCTCCACAGTGCTTTTGGGCGATTTGGGTGCAAGTCTGGGCGACGAGGACAGTAGCATGCTGAGCAGCACCTATGGACATTAAGAAGTTTCGATCAAATAGCTTGATTGTTTGACATATTGTTGGGTAGTACTTGGTGGATCAGAACAGTTTAACATTTGTTTGCTGACTCGACAACGTGACTTGTGGGTGCTTGTCAACTGAAAAGACAGTTTCTGTTTGTTGGACATGACTTCAGCCTTGAAGAATGTGCTCTTGCAGTTGGAAGCGGGTGTATTTTTCCAGGATGACCTCGGCACGGTCACCAACGCCCTGCCCGTACAGTTGGAACCCTTGGACTTTTCCCACGACAATATTGAAAAAAACCTGAAGATAGCTGTTGACGCGCTGAAAAAACATGGATTTGTAGTCTTGCAACTGCCTCAAGAGAGCGTTGAAGCAGCCGAACATGCAGAGGTTCGAGTGTTTGCGCCACTTTGCTTCATGTACAGCACGGCGTCCTAGATTGTCCGGATCCAATGATAGAATATGTTTGTGCCAACTCACTTATTTATAATTGGGTTGTCAGTTGTTTGCGTTTGCCCCTGGAGGATGCATGGCGAGGGTTCTTCCACGGCCATGAAAAAGGTGTGAAAGGATTGAAAACAAACACTAGTTTGCCTTTCGACCACCTTCCCTTAGCTGATGCTGGCTACACTATGCAGAATGCACGGGAACATTTCCACGTTGTGTTGGCAGCATCCCAACAGCAAGAGTGGCCGGATGCTTTGCGTCACATCACAGAACCATTGATTTCGATCCTGGAAAAGTTTCTGGGTGCGTTAAACGTGCTTTATCGCCTCATTTTGTATGTAATTATGTTGTTGGTTCATTCAATTCTTTGAGGATGGAATTGTATTGTTTAATTTGTGTTAATTAACCTCACAAAACAATTTTTGCTGTTGCATTTTGCAGGTTATGCCGGCAGCTCTTGAGGGCTCTACCTCAAGGTGATTCTATGGAAACTGTATGGTTGGCAGAGGCTGAACGTACAGGCGATGTCTCCGTTTTTGAGTCTTTTCCGCTTTACGTTGCAAGAGTGGCACCGAAATCATCAACAAATTGAAACATAGAATTTGCTTTTGGTTGGAGCCGACCAAGAAGCTTACCCTTTTCCTATTGGTGATTTTAGCTCCACCAGTGAAAGAACATATTTTATGTATTACTCGTGCATTTGTTTGGCCCCCCAAATTGATATTGCATCCTTTGGAAACTCCTGCTTGGGTTCCAACATGTTCCAACTGTGAGATCCCCTTATTGTCCCCGGGATTTGTTGTATATAAATTAGGGGACTGCAAGAACCGTATTTCTTTAATACCCCTTGTAAATTGTGCCCTTTTGAAAACCGTACTCATAAGTAGAACCTTTCAATATTCTTATTTGGTCAGTTTGATGGATATCTTCCGAGGGAATAGTCAATTTGTTGACAAAGGTTCCCAGGTGCTGTACAGGGAAAAGGGGAGACCCTTGATTCGTTGTTGGTACGAGCTTGAACATGGATTTTCCAAACAAAAAAAGGTTGCTGGGCAACCTTTTGGTTTTGACGCAGTTCCCACGGTACCTCTATCATAAAATATAACATATGTTATCATATGTTGTCCAAAAACAAAATAGGGACTTGATTTCTGAACATGTACAGTACTCCTTCTAGAACCTTGCTGGTGGATTTCAAGGGGCTGTTATTAGAGGGACAGCAAATCTAATTTGGTCAAAAGCATGCCCCTCAAACAAGACATGTCACCCTATTACTAAAAAAAACTGCCCAGATCCGGAGTTGTTTTATATTGGGCAGGGCAGGACCATGTATAGTTCATGAGTAGGGATTAGACAAGCTATGGAATTTTGTTGCACAGCTGCACCAAGGATATTTTCAACTATTTTCCAGGAAGTGCACTAGCTATGGCTGCACATACAGACCCTGGCCTTTTCACAGCCAAATTCATGAGCAAAACGCCTGGCTTGGAGCTTTTGGATGGAAATGGGGATTGGCTGGCCATTGAAGAGCTCGGGTCTTCTGCAGAGGTTGTTGTTTTTGCGGCAGATGTTTTAGAACGTTGGACTCAGGGCGCCGTTCCAAGCTGCCGCCATCGTGTCCGCGCGCCATCTCAAGCAAGACTGTCCTTGGTCTATGAGATGAGGGTCTTGCAGGAAGGTCTTTCTTTGGACGATCTGAGATTTGTCGAAAAGCGGAAGCAGCTCCTGAAAAGCACAAGGATCTCTTGATGATTGACTTTGATGGGCCTATGTACATCTACGTACATGATGTATATAATGGTATATGCTACACTGTTTGTTGTAATTGCAGTTTGTGAGGCCGAATGCGGACAACCTATAATTTGTTGAGCAAGTCTGTGACTCAAGATGCTGATGCTTATTCTTATTCTATAGATGCAGGGCCCTGCAATGTGTTCTTTTTGTCATACTACCATCAAACATCCAGCACAAACACCCACAAACACCGCAAAATATGCATGCCGGCCATTCAACATAAACTGGGTTAAATAGGAGGCATGCTATGGCATGAAATGAGCAGGCAAAAATCATGCGATGCGGATACAGTAGCGGAAGACAGTCACATATACAGAGAAACACTAGCTAGCCATGTCAGCTGGACAAACGAGGGACAACCAGTCCTGGGCTTCCGCCACGCAAGGGGACATCCAACCCTAGTGACAAAGTTCAGGAAATCCTCACGGAAAGCGGATGAAAGCACATTGCAAGAAGGGAAGAAGCCAAAAACAGGTCTCAATGTCTAAAGAAGACACAGTGAGGAAAAGAAAAGAACCGATAACCGACAACAGCAACTGCAACGATTACATAAGTAGCTTCAACGTGTTGTATTCGGAAGTCGATTGTCTTGTCTATGATGTCAGAACACACGGAGCAATAGCGCCAGGTGCTTTCAGAGGTGCAAGGGCACGGGATGGCCAAGGTGATGATAGCCTCAGAGACACTCGCGAAAAAGCTCCTAGTAGCGTTTCTAGCTCCTAGTAGTAAGGCCAGGAGCCCCTATAGTAATTAGCGTTCTTGCTCCTAGTAGCGATGCCCTGAACTCCTAGTAGCATCCTCAGGTCTTTGGGGAAAACACATGCAAGATGTTTCGGCCCCCAAAAGCATAAACAACTCGCGTAAATATGCAACCTTTGAGGGCAGTTACATATGACTTGCTTGTGAAGATGAATCATACTGCAATTAGGTTGTCCAAGTGTATTCAATGAAGAACTTGGTTAAAGATCACACGTTTGCCTGGCTCACAGAGTTTCAATTGAAACAGTTGCAAATCATAAGGATTCAACAGCAAGTCAATTGGAAATATGTATATATATCACCCACCAGATGTCCAAGAACCAAAAGGAATGCACTTTGAGACACTCATATAGACCGTTTCAGTTTTGTACTTGCAACTACAGTAAAGAGCCCACCTGGGGCATCTTCCAATGGGCCAAATCTTCGATCGCTTCAGCTGCGGCCGCCGTGCACGTGCCAAGCAACGAGCGGCGCAGCTGGCTTCTGAGACCTGTCAGGAAGCCGTTGCAGAAGGAAAGAGCGGCTATGAGGCCAAAGACCAATTTTGACCTAACTGATGTGTGTCAACAAACGTTTTCCTGAACTTGCTTGGTGATGTAGCGCATTGCTCTTCGGGAAGGTTGCTCGCTTGGCTGCGGAAGCAGCGCAGCAAGCAGTTATTGGACTTGGGATGCCCTACTCGGAGGTGGGCTGGTTGACCTTTGCAATGCAGACATTTGGAATCAGTTGCCTCCATCCAAAATGTGCATTCCGGCGTTGAATCATATTTGATGCACTGCAGATACAAAACTAGCTTGGCCTCACCTTGAGGTGGCTGCAGTAGCCTTCAAAGCAGCTGCCCATGCTGCCAAGGACAAAACCAAATGATCCAACCGGTGCAATGAATGGTTTTTGCTTGTCTTTTCGCTGGACATGTCCGAGATTTGCAAGATTGTAAGGTGAACATTTCATATAGAGCTAGATTAGATGGCAGCTCGAGCTGCATGCATGCTGTTGACACGCTGGCAGAAACCCTAATCACATTTTAGTACTATTCTATTATCGTTGCCACTTGAAATGAAGCTTGGGGTGTTTTTTCCTGCCCTGAGCCTGCCACTTGTTTTTATTCTGCCCAGTTTCCTGTGTATATGAGGTGTTGCGAGTATGTGTTCCGCCTCGCTAGGTGCCCAGGCCGTGCAGAGTTTCTTGTCCACCAAACATAGCTTGCTTTGGCAGGAAACTAGCATGACTCATGCCCTCCTGGGCATTGCCAGCGAAGCAGCCGGAAAGGCAGTACTCATACCGATTGCAGTGAATTGAACTGTGTATGCCAGCTAATTTCGTTCAGAGACATAAATTCTTCCCAGAAGCGGAAACGTCAAACCAGAGAGAGACAGAGCGCTTGACAAGTTGTAAGATCCTGTGTGATACTGTGATACTCCATGCATGTCTCAAAACTACTAAGTGGGCAAAGTGCAAAGCTTATATATTAATCCTGTCCACCTATTAACCCCCCCCTAATAAGAGAAACTCGGTCGCATTTTTTCTATCAGGGGGTCCCTGAAATCGGGGGGTCCAAAATAGGGTCACCTGGGAAGAGCTTCAAAACCAATAAGTCATCCAGAAAGAAAACTATATAAAATCATTTATATATTCAACTCGTATCAAAAATTCAAAAAACCTCCAGACAAAAACCGTTATTAGAATACTGATTCTTCATTAGACTAACAACCAAAGCTTTCGAAAGGTGATGTCGCTGTGCCATGCGGTTTTGCACGACCTCGGTGGCAAGTGCGTTTGCGTGAGTCCGTGCCATTGGAGGAAGGAAAGCCTGCTGGTGTAAACGTGGCGTGTCATGGGCGGACAGGTGTGGGCAGTTACGGTTGTTTTTGGAACCTAATAAAATAAACTACCCCCAAAATCGACCATGTTGGTAGTTTAGTAACGGCTTGAAAGGGCGGTAATTTAAAAACAAATATAAGCCGAATTTAGGGCTTCGGACGTGGTGTTTATAGGTACTTGGGACTATATAGTGACTCAGAACGAATGCCGCTTTCGCAAGCCAGCGTGACTGATTGACTGCTTAACTCGTTGTTAGCTTTTGCAGGCTGCCATGGCATCCGGAGCCACTGTCTTGGAAGCCGCCTTGTGTGCTGGTGAGGCAGATGTTGAGCCCTCGCACACATTCCTTTGAAAGTAACAGCCGTTGATACCGGGATGAGTCAACAACCACACATAGTTGAACAAGGTATGAGGTCGATCTCAACATGCATTGCCATGGTGTGAGGAGGTTCCCTAGAATCTGGAGAGAGATGAACTTGAAGAGACTTGGCTCTTTGTTGAAAAAATCACAATTTCAAGCCATCCCAAATCCTTTCTAGTCCAGGTAGCTGCTGCGGAGGCCTGATGTGAGATTCAGGGGCAATCATTTGTGGATCCCAGCTGGCTACCTCGCACAGCCTCCCCCAGATCAACCGCCTTTACATGTACCCTTTGTGAGCCTTTTGTACTTCGCTTGATGAGCGCATCCACTCCGAAAGCACCATTGGAATGATTTTTCCAACTCTCAAACTGCACCATTACTGCATGCTGCTGCTTCCTTGAAGACCAGGTGTAAGATTTTTTTCTCGGCATTTGGATGCCTCAGCAACTGCAGATGTTGGTTCATAAGCACAGGCCATTCTTGCCGGCAGCTTGGCTTGCTTTGCTGCAGAGCAAGCAGGCGAGGTCCGAGGATTGCTGTCAGTTTTGTTTTGTTTCCAAAAATTGGTTGGGTCCACTTCGGACTCTTGGTTGCAATCGCCATTGCCTCAAGAATAGTATTTCAATAAACGTGCTGAGAGAGCAGATTCAATGCAATAGAAAGTAAAAAAAGTTTGCCCAGCCTTCTTTCGGTCCCAGAGCAATCCTGATGCAATCCTGATATCACACTCATCCCGGCACTAAACTAGACTCTTCACACTCAAGTTGGCCAGAGCAACTCTTTATTTCATGAAGCATCCGTGTTTAGTGGCCTTGCAGGTGAAGCAGCAGCCCAAGCTGCTTTGGCAGCAGGGGCTGGCCATGCTCAGGCTCGGGATGAATCCACAGAAGAAGACCCAGCATGGCTTACTCTCACTTCCTACCATTTAGGACAGGAGAAGTCGTGTACTTGACAAGGCATTCAAGTTTCCTTGCATTCTTTTGGGCTTCTTCAGCGGGAGCCGGGATGGATGAACATGGTAATGAAATGCATCAGCAGCAGATTGGTCTGCTCCAGTTGACACTTGTCAGGCTACCAAAGCAGCCTCAGAGGTAGCCGCATCGGTGGCTAAGTCTGCTGCCCGGAGGGATGGAGCCTCCGAGGAGGACGCAGGCGAGCAGAAGAGACACGACGGAGACGTACGGAGACAAGACATCCATGTGCATGCTGCATGCATGTGCAATTTTCATTGTACCTACTACATTCCACTTTGACCATCAAGAGAGCCTGTTTTGTGTTTTATGACAACAAGGGAAGGACAATGAACATGCAACTGTTCGGGGTTCCTCTGGTCAATCCATTCATCAGTGATTTTGCGTTGAGATTCCAGTGGTGATGGTGTTGCGGGCATCCAGGTGAACTCGCCAAGGATGCTGCAAAGAGAGCAAAACACTTTGCTTTGCACTTGGCACCTGTATCAGTGTCTTGGTGTCATTTTGAGTTGTCAGAGTTTTTGTTTCACCCTGCTCCCCCCTGCCTACTTATACTTGAGTAAGGAGGCAAGCTACTAGACTAAGTTAGCTTCTAGGTAGGACGCAGGATAGCTCACGCACTACGGTAGTGATTTGGTTCCTAGATTTTAGGGAAACTATACATTTTGTACCTAAAAGCAGCGGCGATTGCAAGCGGAAACATTAGATGGAAATCCAGGCAGATTTGTTTTGTATGATTATAGCAAGATGTGTTGAATTCACTTTCCAGAACGGAAGGACAGGATATACATTTCACTCATAAACCATCATTGTCGAGCAGCTCAAAAAATTGCACACTGGGATCCCAAAGCACCAACTGTACACAGTGAAACCTTTGGAGGACTAAGGAGTGTTGTTATTTTTTCCTAGGTTAGGTTGTCTAGTCTGTGCAGCACACTGGTTGCTTTCTACGGTAACTGATTGCCACTCCGATGTCCATTGCCATTTTTGGTTCTGTTGATCAGAGCAACCGTTTGCAGTTCTCCTTGTTTCTGGTGAGTCCTCCAGCCGTAGCAGCAGTAGAAGTCGTAGTCAGCACAAGGCCCAAGTAGGCCTGAAGGAAATCAGAACCGTCCCAACTGTAGTATGTTGGTTAGCAAGAGATCTAGCCCGCCACTTAGTGTCACTTGTATGCGTGTATTTGTTATATAATGGATTTTTTGGGGTTAGCTGTGTTTCCTTTCCTCCAGTCCTTGTCCAGAACAGCTGAAAGCTTTGACCTGACAATCAATATCATACCGGTAAGGTATCAGATGCGGTACGTAAGGTATCAAAGGTTCCTGTGACGTTTGCAGTTTCATGAGTTGATACAAATGAATGCAGAAGAGCCTAGATGTTTGGTGTGAGCGAGGTGTTGTTTACGCCTGGCTTTGAGCCAGAGGCAGAGAGTCAGGAACAGGGTGGGCGTGCAGTTGTTGTGCCTAAACTAAACTGTTGATCAAGAATGAAGCAACTTGCATTGCAAGGTTTGCAAACAAGAGATCATTATGTTGTCAGTTACGCTGTTCAGGGCTTGTCAACGTTGCTGAAGTTCATATAGGGATATATATATATATAGGGTTTATTCGGTGTGAACATGGAGCTTTCTCCTGCGAGGAGCCCTCACATCCCACAGTTTCAGTTCACAGCCAAAGTGAACGTGGCCACACACGAGAGGCAGGGAAAAGGTCAGCTTTTGGGATTCCAGAGTGCTGCAAACACATTTGCGCAAAACATGTTGCTTGGTTGACACCCTACACAAACATGCGACAGTGCATGACATTTGTGTTTTCCAAATTGGAGTCAAATTTGCTTTATCCTTGGCTTCTGCAGTCTCAATCGTGTGAAGCCTTGTTACATGGGACTGCAGCTTGACTGGAGCAACGGACAGAAGACGAACACGCGTTGCAAGAAGCCAGGCGCCAAGGCGTTCTGCGCCTTGTCAATCCATAGTACAGTGAGTGCCCAATATTCTTTGCTTTCTTGCGCGGAATGTCAGTTGCCTGTGGCTGCGCATTGGGGATTGCAACAATGACAATGCCTTATGAAGCAATATTGATGATAACATGTTGTTCAGCTTGAATCCAGGCCAGCATTTGTTTGCTTGTGTTAAACTGTTTCTTTCCTTTGTGACTCCCCGACAGGGACGGCTAAGCGCTTGATTGGCTGATTGGAGGATTGTTGGCATCAGTTTCTTTAAGATTCGTTAAGGGTCGAGTCAGTGAGCAACCAAATATTCAATGCCATCCAAGATATTCTGTGTTCCTATGGATGCATATAATTGTGAGATGTTGCAAAGTCTGAGTGAAGCTTGATCAGTTTATTGTTTGATGTGCTTGGGAATCAAGCTTAGGAGCTGCTCAGTGCCCTACATTGAGGTTTGGGGTTCAAGTTTGAACAAGTACCGATCTACTGAACCTACAACAGCACAACAGTTGTTTGACTGGCAACGAACTGCAGAAGGTAGCCGAAAAAAAACAATCAAAGGGTTGTCAATTTGTCAATACATACATGGAACATCACTACCTTTTGCGGTGTTTGACCCCGCGGCGTGTCAAATTTGTAACATACAAATTTTGATTTAGCGATATAGCATTATATAGCCCTATAGGGGGGGATGAAAATGGTTAGATCTAAGGTTGAGGTAGCCTATACGAGGATCTTACTTTTTTAACCCCCCTCAAAGGCCTACCTCTTGAGACTTTGAAAGCAGGGGGCGGGAGGGGGGCTCAAAATTGTAAGAATGGACGGGCAGGTACCCCACGGAGCAGGGTCAGGCGGCATGCGGCATGCATCCATCTGACCCTCAAACATGTAACTTACAATTTTGGAGCGCGTACAGGCTCAACAAAAACACATCAGGGTCAAACATGTAACTTACAATTTTGACCACTGTCTTGTCAGATGGAGGTATTTTAGACCTGTAATTATGTTCAAAAATCAAGTTTTCCAAAACCTGCATTTTGACACACCCAAAATTGTAAGCTACATGTTTGACCCCCCCGGGGGGTGAGGGAGTAGTGATCATGGAGCAAATTATGCTCAAAGCCGATCAAATGACGGCAAGACTCTTACAATGTGCTATTGATTTTCTTTGTGGGATTGAACACAGACACCGACTGTTCTTGAAAGAAGGGCAACACACACACACAAAGTCCCATGGGCACGCAATGAACAGGCCTGTCTCAGCCTACCACACACTTTTGGGACTCATTGATACTGGTAGGCATGCCATGTTTGTTGTGGCTTTGACTGGTCAAGGCAGGTACTTTTTATGCTTGTGCGTACAACACATCCTCTGACAGTCTGACAGCCTGGACTTTAAACATCAATTGACCATTGCCCAGACAGACTCTGTGCTGGAATGCTCTCCATTAGGGTGACCCGGCAGACGTCTTCTTTGATGTAGTGGGTATGCAGGGTGCGCTGGAGGAATACACTCCGGTTCTATACCCTCGAGACCCGACAGCATAGTTGAGGTTGGAAGCAACAAGCTATGTTGTTAGAGTTGTTGAAAGACAAGCAGGTGGCATGGACGTAATGGACATTTGACATATGTTTATTTGGAAAGCTCCATGCTTCTTGGACCAGTGTCCTAAGCGACACTGTTCCTATGCTTCCTATGTCCATAATGGTGACTGTGACTTGCACAAGATATGTGCAAGTGTAGCGGCCATTTGACGCCCGGCGCTTTGACCGACAGTGGACCAAACTGCAAGATTTTGGGATCAGATTGACACTAGCTCGTCACGTAAGACTCTTTAAGACTTTGTGATTTTGCCCTGTAAGATAAAGCCACGGACTTTGCTTATGAAAGGGATATTGTTGTTTGATATGAAAGCACAGAGCGCATGACAGTCAAGAAGTTCAACTGGTTCTCTTGAAAAACACCGATGTTGTGAAGAAAGAACCCCATCGGTCAGCTGGATGGAGTTTGTCGGCCAAGCAACACAAGAGCCTGCGGCAGCACAAACAGACATGCCACATCGTGCCACAAAATATCAAGGCTGAGCAGGTCAAGGAGTGCAATGGGCACTCTCGCTGCTCATTGAATTTCGTGACACCCCCAGCTCTCATTTCAGAAGCACAGCGCCGAACACAGGTCAACTAACGCCGCTTCAGGAAACAATGCTTTTTGTGTTTGTGTTTCTCATGTCACCTACTAGTACTGGATTTTTCCTTGAAGAGAAATCACGAGGAATGTTGCAGCGTCAACCATATTATTGTTGCTACTGGTTTAGTCAAAGATGCTCAGTCCAGAGTGATGTTGTGCGTGGATGGTGTTCTTCCATGGCGCACCAATTCCAAAACAACGTCCAGCAGCCGCACGTTCCACTTTGGCAGGAAGCCGTTGCTTGGCAGCCAATCTTGTTCACAAACTCAGGATAAAGCTCGATGGAGCACTTGGCAGTTGAAATATGAGTGAGATGAAGTCATTAGCCCTTTAGTGCCAAACACCACATGAGACAGCAATGCCTTTGCTTAGATTCAAGTCTGAGCAGGTCAAAAAGGCAGGTACAGGTTGACGATGACGATGATCAGTCCACCCCTCCCTTGTCATACGGTAGCTTCGTTGTGTACGGACGTGCTGTACACCGCAAGCCGCAATATGGTGTGGCCATGGCACAGCTGCAGAGCCAGAAGTCACTGGTTTTTGTAGGTGCGAGATAAATTAACAACATTAGAATCGCAGAATCATGTGACTTGTGAAGGTGAAATGGAGTCGGATTTGCCATTCAGCCCAGCCAGCATGTGTTTTTTTGCAGGTTTGGCTTCGGCCCGCGGTGCTTGCTAGCAGCAGTGTGCCCCGTTGTGGTTTACCAAAGGCTTGTCCAGCAGCAGTTGTACGCAGCGGGCGTCATCAGCCAAAGAAGTCATTGTGTTATTATAGTTATTGGGTCTTGAATTGATGTCATATCATTCAGCTGGACAAGTTTGACTTGCGGTTGGGCAAGTGAATTTGTCAATGCAAGCATTTGAGATCCCTTTGGGTCGTTCAGAGTGATCATTGGGCAGGCGTGGAAAGCAACGCCTCGTCGCGTTTGCTCGTCATTCGCGGGGGCTTTGTGAAGCTCTTCTGGAGTGGCTGCAGGTGCAGAAGTCTTCTTTCAAGAATGGTGCTGAAGAACGTTGGCCATTTTTGGTCCAGTATTTACAACAGCATTTACAGTAAGTAGTTTTGTCATGTTTTGTCAGGATTCTTGTGCAGCAAACATACATTTACAGTTGAGATATAACAATCCTGACTCTAAAAAACAAAAAGAGTATTTATGTAATTACATCGAGAGTGTTGCTGCTTGTCAGTGCTGTATACAGTTCAAAGACGCGTCGCTTGTTTGATGGATCCCAAAAAACACTTGCCACATCATGCGTGATGTTTGTGTTGTGACAGACATCGCCGTTGCTGCTTGCTGTTCAACAGAATATGTGTTGACAATAAGAAAGATCAAGAGCGATTGCGTAACATTGTCAGGATATCCCAGGCGTGGAAGGTCTTGGTGGCCTGCGCGTTGGTCAAAGTACCGTGGTTTCATAGCAGCTTGTTCAAGTTTGTTCACAAGGCAATGGCTGTGACATGTTCTGTGGCGGAATAAGGTTGAAGTGTGGTACAGGCCATGTCGGCCCATTGACTATATATACAACTTAATGGTTGATTTGGCTGAAGATTGAAACGTTGTTTTTCCACGAGACTCAGCGGCGGGGGTGAGGTACCTACGAAGCTGGAGGCAGTCCCCGGTTGGCTTGAGCTGCATAGCACATGAATGTACTTGGGGCGGGGTGCATGCACAGACAGCAATGGAGACATACTTTGTAAGGAGACTTGTATAGACTTGTAGTTTTCCCACAATAGGGGACAACGTTTAAGTCCGATATGGTTTTTGCGAGGTCGTGCATTTTCGACCAGGACTTGGCGTGTTTGCAGCCAAAGATTTCGCTGCAGGTGAGCTGGTGTGTGATGCCCTTAGATACAGATAGAGCATGATAGAGTCCTTGCGTTGTTATCACTAATCTCTTTTGAGCAGTCTTGGAAGTCATGTTCGGTGTCATAGGCACACATCACAAATAATTGCGTCCGTAGTTCGTTTGTGTATGAATTTGGTTATTACTATTCGTAGGTTGCACATCAATTCCTTGCTGTTGGTGTTCGTGTCCCTCGTGTCGGTTTTGTGAACCTTGCAGTAGTGCTGGCAGGATTATTGTCGTTCAAATTGGTTTGGATGCACAATCACAGAGAGAACTTCGAACCACCGGCATCTTGACCAGCTCTCCGAGTGATATTGACATTAAAGCCTGATACAGTATATACTACAACACATCAGCAAGCTGGCATGTTTACTTGTGATGTGATGTTCTGCTTGCATATCAGGTCGGGTGCCAAGAGAAGCTCTATTACTTTCAGGCCTGACCAACATTTTGCTACAATATGCTACAATCCTTGGTCCTATAGCTGTCCAATTATAAAAAAAATCAGGCAAAAGTTCCTTTTGCTCACTGTTCCAAGAAATGTGCTGTATTGTGTTGTGAGGGAATCAGAGAAAGTAACGTTTGAGTCTTGGCATACCAATCGGGTATTTTGTACTGGTTTGAAGAATGCTGTTTGCTTTTAGACCTGGGGTTTGCAGAAGGTATATTCTGAGGTTGATTTAAAGTTGTTCCGAAGTTTGTAGAAGCATTTGTGCTTCGCGGAAGTTCCCAGAAGGGACGGGGCGGTTACAAGTTGAGGTACACCATTAAGATCCATTAAGTACTTACATATTATATAAGATCCTGCAAGTTACAAAAGGACAGGCTGACTCTGACTACCTGTGTCCATTTCACCCATAATGTCGACACATGGGTCCTGTGGCTTCAGCGGCCACCAAGCAGCCCATGAAGACCTTGGCACAGGTGATGGTGGAGCAGAGTCATTAGCTGAAGCATATTTGTGCGGAAGCCAAGCTAAGCCCCGCCAACTTCTATCAAGTTGTTTAGCCTTGTGGCATGCCTTACGCGCGCAAAGCCGCCAGAAATCCTGGTTGGCTGAAGAAGTTCTGTTGGCCAGTTGCTCTAGGCTTCAAAACATATTGTTTCCACAACTCACTCTACTTGCCCTTTGTGGACTGAATACCTACACTCAGAATCAGTGGGATAGACATTGTACATTCAGGGGATTGACTATTGCACTCAGGGGATGAGCGAGAAGCATTATTTTGCATTGCTTGCGCAATTGACCGCAAACTGTGGTCGCTGGTATCATGTTTCACCATCACTCAGCATTTGAAAGTGAGAAGTAATTAGAGTGTTTGTACTAAAAGTTACAGTTGCTGTAAGCTTGTTGATACTTTATAAGTCATCTCAAATCCATGCCGGTCTTTATAGATTCTATATAGTGATTTGTTCCTTGTTCCTTGCGCTTAGGCGAGAACGGTCAAGTCCAAGTTCTCCGCGCCTTGGCTAGACAAGTTGGCGAGAATGGTGGATCAAAGCTACAAGTCTGCCGAGCGGTGCCATACTCCAGGGAAATATGCAAGTAGCGAAGGAGGTGTCCATCTCTTCAATTCAAGTAGCATCTCATGGAGATGTCCATTCTAGCTGAGGTTCAAACCATACTGGGACTCCTTGCCAGAAGACAAGGACTAAGACAGCTCTGAACTTCAGAGCCAGAGAAACGCTCCAATTTCTTGCTGGATAATCATGTTTAACTTGTTCCAACAATCGAACTCGGCTGCTGGACGTTCCAAGCTTGAATCCAAATAATGACTGATGTGTCCTTGAAGTTCAGTTTTGGATCTTTGGTAATTTGGAGGATGTGGCACCATTTCACCCATTGCAGTGGCCAGCTGAGCTTCAACAAATGGAGTGTCGTGGCTACGCAAAACAAACAAAACAAAAACTGTTTAGCGGCCGCCCCTTAAAGTGACTTTGTCTTCGTAGATCATAGCAGTGGAAATGCATCCTGTCCCATGCTTGCAGAAAAGGCAGAGTATCGCTTTTGTGCTTGTGTACACAAAGTGAGCGAGCTGAAGGCTCCGATGTAGTCGGCAGCTTTCTTCATATGAGCAGCGTTTTGTGAAATGATTGGCAGTATTGTGCAGTATTCAAAAAATAACGGCTTCCCTGCTGCTCCACACACACAATCCTACCATGTGTTGTGGTTGAATTTGTTGGCTCGACCTTAATATGTTGTTTACCAACATTGTTTTTCAGGATGCCTTTGATTGATTATGATCATATGCCATTGTGTTCTGCGTGTGCTGGGCTGCTCGCCAATTATATAAGTTGCTTTGGTGGAAAAAGACTTCTGGCTGATCCGCTTGACTTTTGGGAGGTCACTTGCATCACCCTGAAGACATTATGTCAGTTCTGAGTAGCACTACCGCTGCGACCTTCAACAGTACTCGCTACAACTGATGCCAAGTGTCACAAACACCGCTACCCCCACTGCCACCACACTACCTCCTTAGGTCAAGACGATGCATGACGATGCAGCCACTCTATGACATACACATTCGCTCATAACATGCATGTTAATGTTGGATGTTGAATTTTGATTGCTGTGTGGTACTCCAGGGTCAGACTTCACTTTGTTTTGTGGGGAATTGGATAGACCACCTCAGCTGTAGGGCACCGACGCCTTCAGCTCGCACTGTGTTCTAAATGTGGAATGCTCAAGAAGTGCAACGTTTGCCAGGCTCATTTGGCAACTTTCAGTGCATGCATATGGTGCTTGTTGCATCTTGCAAGGGTGTGAGTATTGACCAAAGATGTAACGGTTGAATTTCCTGGTGTTCCCGAGCAGCACTGAGCATCAGGTATGTCAACGACTTGCTGAAGGGTAGCTTGTCAGCTCAGCGCATCTTCCAGGTTCCCGGTTGTTTCCGCCGCGAGTTGTGAGTTGAATTGCAGAATTCATGGTCTTTCCCGCATGCTCCCACCCAAGCAATATGAGAAGCAAAGCTACGCTACTCTCTTTGATATAGTTGAACTCCAATGAATTCCATGTGTGTCTTCTCAGGTGCTCGAAACGCTTTAGTTCAAAAACACGAAGACCACTCTCCGGTCCACTCGAATGTCGTGATATGCGGTGATAGACAAATACTGTACATTGATCAACCTTAGCACCTGCTTGCACTTGCATTTGCTTCCTTTGGCTTCCTTTCACCTTTGTCAGAGACATGTTTGTCGAAGAAAAAGCCTTCGTACCTTCTTCCAGGAACGTTTGAAATGGGCGAGCGCATCACCTGAAATGAAAGCTGCCCTGGTGCTAGTCGATTCCAGGCTGGACCAGTTCACGAATGCATAGCTTGAAGAGGTCAGCACAGGAGTGTAGCCTAGAGCCATCTAGAGACCAAAGTCAGTCGCCGAAGTCACCCATGTGACATGTGAACTAGCTTTCGATATTGCTGGTGCTTTAGTTGTTTTGCCTTGTGATTTGGCCCAGGTCCTTCAACCTAGCTGATGACCAGGGCAATGTCATTCGCGCCTTAGTCCCCCTAATAGTGGCCTGGTGAAACCTTAGCACAACAAATTTATGCCTGACTCCCCAACCCTTTGTTAAGCATGAACATAGTACCTTTGCTTCTATTTTCCAATCTTCAATCTTGCGAGAAAAACAGCTTTGATTAGGCTTGCCCTTTGAATATCTCTAGACTCTAGTTGCTGCCTTCCGTTTGATTTCCGAGAAGGGGTGTGATTCTATCCTGCACAGGCAAAATAATTGTTGCCTAGTGGCAGATATTGAGGACCTCTTGAACACTTTCGTACCTTTGACATCCACCGGTTCCTGGAAT
>CAXIVM010000046.1:0-16796 GCA_964035705.1 Porites rus
GTGAGGCTGTCTGAGCAAAACAACTTGATGTAAGTTCAAACTGATGGCCTTGGTACGGTCTCCGATATCTGAGAGGTCAATGGCTTGATCTTGGTTCACGAAAGACACATATCATCCAGCTGTCGTTGTACGATGCATCCATCGGAAGTCCTGTGTGGATCATGATTTCATTAACGCCACAAAGGCTGGGTGAAGGCAGCATAAGGCAAACAGCTGCTCCAACTGGCCACCCAGACGATGCAAGCTGGGCAAGCTGGGTGCTTGAAGAAGTTCGGATTGGCCCTGTGGCTGGCCACGTTCGCGTTCCAGTCGCTATGCGTCACTAGCTTTTCAAAAGCTCATAAAGACAGAGAAGACATCTCACATCATTTTTGTTCTCAGTTAGCCATTCCAGGTGAACCTGCAACAGGCAGTTTGATTGGTTTGATTGCGCTGAAGGGCATTTTGGGCAACCCTGATTTACTTTGGTGCTACGTACCCAGGCCAGTACTCACAGGATAGCTGGCCTTTTAGCGTGACTTCGTTCTGGGCTTTGCGTCAAATGTGTGTATGTGTGCGTGTGTGTGCGTGTGTGAGGTTCTCCCCTAGTCCAGTTTCATGCAAGGTACTCAGCTACTGCATGTCCACTAGCTCCTTAGTTTTCACAATTTTAATATATATATATATTTGTGTGTATGTTTACATGTTTTTTCTTTAAGTCCATGTGCTTGTATATTGACGCACTGTCGGGTGCACCAATGTTTTGTCATTTCTAAAAGCTGGTATGAGTGAGTTTTGCTGTGTAGGATATCCTTTCTGGAAAGGTCGCGCTCCTAAGTACAATCCTGTTTAAAAGAACCCTTTTGCTTTACAAAAGAGACAAATGAGAAGAATTAAACTGAACACATAGAAAGAGCAAAGCTCGTTTGATCTCTCCAAGGTCTTGGGCTTGCTCTTTGGCTCCAATAGCCCAATCTGTCGGGAGCCGAGCCGTGCTTTTGTTAAGCGGCAGAGCCTGAAGAAACCTTATTGACTGTAGCCATTTTAGCCTAGTCAAAGGCTTTGTATCATTTGTATGTCTTGCACAGACTGTTTGTGTTTGGTGAGGCTACGGCTTTGTTCGTGGCCTAGCCAAGATCTACAAGGTGCTTTGTCACACCACGTGCACAGAACAGTCAGTCAACATACTTGGAACATCCACATCTTTTTGGTCCAGGCAGTGAAGAAAGAGGCATCAGACCCTTTTGAGGTGGTCGTTAAGCTTGGAATTTAGGGCTTGGATATGTTCAGCGCCAATCTTTCGTGAGCTGCGCTTTGTTCAAGTGCTGTCCTTCCTGTGCCAAACTGGTCAGCTGCACAAGAGCACGCTTCTTGTTGGTAGTGTTCATTCAGGGAATTCGATGCGTTTGGGTTCCAAGGTTTACGTCTCTGCTGACACCAGCCGACGAGAGCAGCTCACCAAGTTGAATGAGTATTCCCTAAACAGTGTGGTCACACTTGCGGTTCTTACGCTAGTAACTAAGGCTGGGTTTGATCGAGGCTGCTCACCGGCATGCACGGCCAATTCCATGCTATTTACGACACATTCATGCCTTATTAAGATTCTATTTCTTTTCAACTGCGTTCTCTTTGTGGTGGTCACCCTTCGTGGTAGGCGCAAGGGAATAGTCGACGGTTCATGTCCTGCGCAGAAGTTCGGAGCCGTTTTGTTTCGAAGTGCAAAGGAGGCGCAGCGCTTTGGACTTGTTGGTGGCCTTGGCGTGCTCTGATTTTGTAGCTTCGGAGTTTGGAAGTATCGCGCAAAGGCTTCGTTTTGGCATCTCCAGCTTGTCTTTGGTCCTTTGGTTGCGGAACGCACTGGCAGCACTGCCCGATGTGAATCTTGATGTGCGACTTCCTTGCAGGTGCAACACTTTTTGGTCTGCACGGTGTAGTGTGTTTAAGTCTGGAAGTGCAGATCTCGTGGCAGGCGCAGCGCTCTGATCCTGCTACATGCAGCACTGTGCGACCTTCGAAGTGAAAACGCACGCTTTGACCACTTTGCCCGCACCTGTGACCTCGCATGCACATGTCACATGTCACGTCTGCTTTTTTCGTGCGAAGTCTCATGCGTATGCGTGTGTGTGTCCACACCTGTTTCAAAGGAACTTCAACAAGGCAGGGGGCCACAGACCTGCCACTGCCGCTGTGGCCAACGAAGACCGGCAGTGGCAGGTGTGAAAACGTACCTGCGAAACTGTTGACAAGCTGTTCTCCTTTCGGTTTGCTTCTCATGGTGGTTCTCATGCTCTCCCCCTAAACCTTTTCTTTTCTTTGTCTGCTAGGCATTCAGTAAAGCGGCTAGTGCATAGGCGGTCTGCTAGGTATTCAGTAAAGCGGCTAATGCATAGGCCTGCTAGGTATTCAGTAAAGCGGCTAATGCATAGGAGCTGCAGACTTGCGCCAAACAATTGTTCAAACACCTTCAAGTCTTCTGACCTTCCGCCTTTCCGTTCCATCACCTTTTTCGACCTGGGAACTGAGTTAACTGCAAACCCAATATCAAAGTCTGTGCCGCTCTGCCGTCCCACTTGGGTGCAGGGTGTGATCCCCGTCACTGGGGCGCCGTCTCACGCTGGAGTACGACAAACTGATTTCACCGCGTTCTGCACTCGTTGGATTATCTTAACGGGCTTTCGTTTCACCACTGTATTCCCAAAAGCCTAAGCCGCCGGGCTCCACGGATTTTCCACCGATTTGATCCATTCTCGTGATTACATTTCATGTTTGCAGCCAGCTTTCGATCTCAGGATTGTACCGGACCGATTCACTAGCCATGTCATGCCACGCATGGATGATCTTAACGGGCTTTCGTTTCACCACTGTATTCCCAAAACCTACGCCACCGGGCTCCCCGGATTTCCCACTGACTGGATCCACTCTCACGTTTGCGTGTTCATGTTTGCGGCCAGCTTTCGATCTCAGGATTGTTTGAACGATCCCAAGTCATGACTCACATTGACAGGATCGATTCACTTGCCATGTCATGCCACACTTTCGGCTCCTTGCATACCAACTAGCTTGTCCATCACCTACATGTACTTTAATTCGGATCAACTCCAGTTCGGATGTTCACGCTCGATGCTTTTCAGGTTTCAGGTGACGGCTTCGGGAGTTGCATGCGCATGTCATGCTTTTTGTTTTTTTCTCTCTCTTGTTGTTTCTTTTCGTTTTTTGAGGCCTTTCTTTAGGTTCCAAGTTCCTTTCAGACAAGGATGCGCCGGCCCAAATCGGCTTTACCTGAATGTCAGTGATGGCAATGCCTTCGGACCACCCTAACCCCCCCCCTGCCCCTGGCCTCTGTTGCTATCCCACCCGCTATCTAGGGTTATAGAAGGAAATCGCACTCAACACACTTGTGCGTTGGTGCCTTTCCTTCTATTTCTCCTGTCCTACTTCTAGCTACCCGGGCGGTATATGACAAAAGTCCCGCTCGCTAACTACTGCACGTATTATAACTGAAAACACGTGGATGAACGTGCGAACGCCCGTTTTCGCCTGCTCGGGCGGGTCTGAGCCTGAACATACCGGCATGTCATCCGGCATGGTCACCTGTTCACACCCTGCCTATTTTATGGCTAGGGGTCATGAAAAGCTTCCCCTTGCCATGAAATCGATTCAGTGCTCATCTCTTCAGATGCACCTACTCGATTTCAGGCTCGGGTTCGTCCATGAGCTCTCGGTCATTACGACCTTGATCCCGCAGCTCAAAAGCCGCTGCTGCATCATGCTCTGCAGAGCTACTACTTCCATTGCTTCGTCTTCTTTCTCTTCTTGGTGGCATTCTGAACTCTCTCTCTCAGGATTCTTGGTGGTCCCCAATTCGCAGCCATCCAGCCGTCTGGCCAATCGCTTTCTTCCAAGGGGCAATTCACATCTTCATGCCCTTTCTTCACATGGTAGGTGTACTGCCTCAAGCTTCTGATGTAGTCAGTCACCTCCTTTCTGATTTCAGCTCCAGTGATCATCATCATTCTCTGGAGTTCTCTGAACATCGAATATCCCGTTGTGATGTCTTCGTCAGATGGATCTTCTTCCATCATCTGGCAAAATTGCCTCACCTTCATGATGATGTAGACCTCAATGCCCACATCGTTCTCTATCTGCTCAAGCCTGTAGGCCTGATGCGCATCGTCTTCCAGATGCTCATAGTCAGCTTCTGGTTCGATGTGCCCTTCAAGACTTCCATAGTCTGTCGTCAGGCTGTTCTCTGACTCTTCATCCTCATCTCGCTCCCTTCTCTCTTCTTGCGTCTCAGCTCTCACCATTCTCACACGCACCTGCGTCTCGTGCATGTAGCCTTCATCATCGATGTAAGAGCTCACTCTCACTTCACCATCTTGTTCTTGCGCTTCTTCTTCCATCTCTTCACCCCACGGTGGGCCAACCACATCTCTGAAACTTAATCCAGAGTCTCCTGTCCATTGAACCCATTGTCGTCCTTCAGGTTCTTCATCTGTCTCATCGTATTCATGCCTGCTCCTATGGCCTGATGGTTAATTTGACCAGTTCTGCCATTCTGTGCTTTGTTGGTTCTCCGGCCACCTCCTTGGAGCCTTCCACACGCTCAAGTCAATCCTTTCCTGCTCTTCGTCTGAGGTGTAGGTCTCTTCGCCTCCAATGGCGTTCCTCACTGCTTCCCAGGAGGTCACATGTCTCCTCAGCTCTCTTGCTGTGTTCTTCAAAGCCTTCAGCAAGATCAGGATTGCAATGCTCAGGATCACAATGGCAATTGTCGATCCCATCACCACTTGCTCGAGCATCTCGCCTCCTGTCGCCTTTCTCCCAAGCACTTCCTCTGATTGCTGCTGCGGCTCATCCTCTGGGAAACATTGCTCTCCATGCTGCGCATGCTCTGCCGTGGCCAGGCCCAAGGCTGAATCTGCTAGCAATGCTGTCATCGTGGGCCTCAACAATCTCTTTGCCAACCGGTTTGCCTGAGTGCTCTTCTCTGGTGTACCTTCTTCTGCAAACACCATCCTTCTCACCTCTTGCAACCTCCTCTTCTGCTCAGCCTTTGCTCTCTCAGCTTCGAACTCTGTCTTGCCAAGCTGTTGTGAGGAGTCTGCAAAACCCATGATGTACATCAACATGTTGATACGCTTACCTCCAAGCGTCTTGGTGCCGATATCAGATGGATTTGTTGCCGTATCCAATTTCTGCAAATCTAAATCTTTGCTTTGTCTCTGCTGGAGCCAAAGTAGTCGTCCACTTAGGTGTTTCAACTTTCCAACACCTTCTTTCTGGGCAATCGCTATGCTCGAGCTGTTGTCACCATAGATGACCAACTTCACCTGCTCACCTGTGAGGTGTTCGACTGCAGCTTTCAACAGCAAACCTTCTGAAGCTCCTGAAACCAAAGCAACATACTCTGCCTCCGTGCTTGACAAAGTGATGTTCTTCTGGGTCCTGGCATAGGAATGAATCCAATTGCCTGCAAGGAAAATGCATCCTGCTGCAGGTCACTTCCAAAAGCCACATGTGCTCGGCCTCTGCAAACATATAGGTGCTGTTGTCAGACCTCTTGTCCTGTTCCTAAACGATTTGCTCTTTGTCTGACTCCTCATCACCAAATGCACATCCGTGGTTGTGGCCAAATAGCCAACCAACTTCTCAAGAGCTTTCCATGCACCTTCACTTGGACTTTGGAGTCTTCCAGCAAGCTCCTTCACATGAAACTGGATGTCCGGCCTGTCACCTGCCATGTACAGCAATGTCCCGACTGCCGACCTGTACATTGGCTTCCTCCAGTCATCCTCTTCCATAGTCTTTCCATCTTCTATTCCGGCTCCAGGCGTCTTTGACTTCTTCACCGGACTCATCATCTTCACAAGATTGTGGATGTACTTCTCATTCACCATCATCTTGGTTTCTGAGGCATCCACCATGAGAGTCCTCTTCAAGAAGCTTAGCACCTGGTCGTCTTCCACAGACACCTTGTAGCGCTTCATGAGGTGGTCAGTGACTCTTGCCACTTCCTTCTCTTCTCCTCCAAGGATCATGTCATCGACGTGGGCCAGCAAGATCACATCTTGACGCTTCTCCTCAACTCTTGGAACCACTGTGCTGCACCTTCACGTTGTCCTGGAAGAATCCGGCCTAGGATCCACTCCTGCTGAAGTCCAAGCCTTTCAGCCAATGCCTTGTCTAGGCTGACCTTAACCTTCTTTGGCTGTGCACACATCAGGTATGCATCCTTGACATCCATCGTGATCACCTTCCAGAATCACGTGCAACCAGTCTTGCTCTTCTCTTCCATTTGTTCTCTCGCCACCGCCAATCCATCACCAACTTTGTCGTCAGCAATGGTACCTCCTCCAGGTCATCATGCTTTGCAGGCGGAAGCAATACTGTCATGCCAATCAGCCTCTGAATCTCCTCCTTCGTGGGTGGCTTCATCTTCAATCTCTGCAAGCTCAGCCTGGAGGTTGATCTGGGAAATCTAGGCTTTCATCTCCATCGTACAGCAAGCCTCCAGCAACCACCATGCGAATTGTCGAAGCTGATGCTGGTTCGGGTTCATCCTTTTCTGCGCTTGGTCTTGTCTTCAACATTTTCTTCGGCGCAGACCTTGCCATTTTCTTTGGCATTTCATCTTCCACATCTCCTTCTCCTCCTGACCTCTTTGGACTGTCCATAGGGCTCCACCTTGGACTGGCTGGTGCTTTGTCTACCTCGCTCTCCACTGTAGGTTCCTCCAAGCTGTCAAGCAGGTCCTGCAGCAATGTATCATCTGTGATCACCAGACCTCCTTCGTCTTTCTCTTCATCTGGTTGTGTCGGAGTGTAATCACTCATGTCTGGATCTTCACCTCCTTTGCTTTCTTCATCTACCCCTGCCTGTCTTTTCTTTCCTCATGCTTCATCACCTCTGAGCCTTGCCTCGTCCTCTTTCTTCTTTGCCTTCTCCTCTTTGGCTAACTTCTTCTCCTCTGCTCTAATGCCTGTGGCAAGGTCTGGAGGCAATGGAGTCAATGGAGCTGTTGGAAACTTGCCTACCAGCGAAGAAGCTTTGGCACCAATGTGCCCAAACAAAATGTTCCATGGCCAGAACTTCACATACGTCATGGCCTCAGGGTCAAAAGGAGTTGGCAGCCGTCTGATGGTTCTTGTCCACTTCAAGCCTGGCCACCATGTGGAAATCTGCTCTGTCTGTCTTCCCAAGCCATAAGCCTGATTCAAACTTATCACTGCCGTTGGCTCTCTTCACTCTTGCCAACACACGCTCACCGAAGACTGCAACTTTGCCACAGTACTTCCTGCCTGTTCTTGCCTCATAGGCTGTTGGTCCTCCTCCTTGTCTTCTGTAGTGCGTCGACAACCATCCTGCATGGCGCGTAGCCCAAAGGAACACTGGCGAAGATGGCTTGATGTACATCTGACAGCCACCATGAACCAATGTCCTCGCCATGCCCCGAACCGTCTGCATCTCTCTCTCCACGTGGCCGTTGGCTTGTGAGTCAGCTGGGCCACTGATCTCAATGTTCGTGTGGAAACCCAACCTCAGTCTTGCCTGTTGCAACGCCTCCAACAACATCCTCATTGAAGGTTCTCCATCTCCTTTGAGGATCACTCTTGAGTACCCCAAGCTCCCAATGAACCTCATCGCCTGTTCAGCCATGAACTTCAGATGGGCCCTGCCTTTGCCTGGTGTTGGCACACGCAAAACTGCATGCGACCAATTCTCTGTCACCACCAGGCATGTTCCTCCACGAAGATCAGCTTGGTAGATGCGCAGGTCCTCCTTCACTTCTACATTCACCTCTTCATCTCCTCGGCTGAAAAACAGAAGTCCATCGAGATCACCGGCATTTCTGCCTTTCCTTCTTGCCTTGATGCATGCTTGTCGCTCAGATGGTAGTCATCACGACCTCTTCCTGCAATGCAATGCTGACACCAAGGCTGGTATGGGAAATGGGTCAACTCGTGCACTTGCCTTTCTGCTTTCGAAGGCATCCTCGGCACTGCTTGTCCTCTAGCCTCTTCACCTTCGTCGGCTTTCATTCTTTGGAACTCTTTTCTGGACAGCTCGATGCTCAGGTTCTCAGCCAAATGCTGATAGTGGTGCACGAGCGTCTTCCACGCCTCCTTCTTGTTCTTTCCTCGGCCAAGTCCGCACTTCTTCAGTGCCCTTCTCAGCTCTCTCAAAGATGAAGCCTCTCTGTAGGCCTCGCCCTCAATCTCAACTTCACTGGATCGAGACACCCTTTCTGGCGTCCAAACGGGTCACCATCATCGATGACCTCTTGCTCACCCATCTCCTCTTCATCATCTTCCTCTTCATAAACTCCATCTTAAGGCTGTTTCCAAACCAACCTTCCACAACTGCACTTCCCTCCTTCTTCTTCTTCCCCTCAAGGTCGAATTTCTTGTAGATGTCGGGCCTCAAGAACGCTGAATCATCTCCTGTGCTTATCACTCCGAATGCCATGAAATCATCCACCGTCTGGTGAAAGAAGCTCACTGTCTTCACTTCCTCACCTTCACACTCCTCAATCTCGTCCTCGTCTTGCTTCTGCTCGGCCATCTCGACCAATTCCCAGAGGCCTGACTTCCAAATGACAGTTGACCTGTAAGGAAAATCAACTCTGTTGAACATGAGGGAAGGAGTCTTTGTAGAACTTCGTGCTCAATGTGACCAAGAATGGAACTCTTCTGTCACTTGTGAGGTGCCAACCAGCAACTTCCAACAGTGACTTCAGCAAACCTTGGAACTCCATCGTCACTGCTCGCACCTTGTTCTCCTCCACAGGCTGGTCCACAACTGTCCCTCCACCACCAGTGAATTGCGCCTGAACTGCAGGTTCTTGCTGAACACACCGTGCGTCAACCGCACTTCGCCTTCTTCTCCTTCTATCTTCCAACCTCTTCTCAGCAGCTTGCCCAAAGCAAGTAGAGGTTCCTTGACGTTGGACAGGGCGAAACTTTCTCTCAACTCGACCAAATGGCCTTCTTCGTCTTCAAGCTCAACCATGGCTTGGCGCGTGCCGCCATTTGTCATCTTCCCTCCTTGAGCATCTCTCAAAGAGCTCCAGCGGGAATCCCACCTCTCGGTAACTCATGGGGAGCAACGAGATGTCATCTCCTGAGTCGAGGATCATCAGTGTCCCTTCCCCTCCAGCGACAGTACGAACAAAGTTCACTTTGTTGCACCCTTTCTTCTGAGCCCTCAAACCTCCACCATCGACCAAGTCCTCATAGCCCACAAAATGAGCTTCCCCTTGGCCTTCACCTGGGTCCTTGAACATGATCCAGTCTGCGTCATTGTCGCTGTAGGTGAGATCATAGGTTTCAGCCCCCACCATACGGACATGCGCCCCTGCATCGTCCTCTTCATCTTCATCCAGGATCACTGTCTCGACCCTTCTGACATATTCTTTGAGCTTGTTGATGGCGCCGCAACCGATGCCTGGGCCACACTTGCACTGTCCCCCACCGATGTCGTGAGCGTGGAGGATGTCCCACTGACTTGCCTCAGTATCCTCATAGGGCACTCCTTGCTCCAATGGCCTTTGCCGCCGCAGAGCTTGCAGGTGTCTGGAGATACGCCTTTGCCCTTTCCTTTGGCATCTTTGCCCTTGCCATCCTTCCCTTTCTGCTGGCGTAGCCGCCATAGCCGTTCCCCTTCTGCTTGCCTTTGGACTTTCCTTTGCCTTTGTCTTTGCCCTTCACTCTGTCGACATCCATGGATCACCTGGTCATTCTTGTCGTGGTCTTTGGCGATGGCCAGTTCCTTGTAGATCGCCGGGCTTCTCCATGATGTGGTGGTCCTCTCATCGGCCAACATCTTCTCTCACTGCAGCTGGCATCACCCTCAACAAGACACTCAGCTTCGTGTTGTCGCTGATGTCCTCCTTGGCCACCTTGGCATACTCTTCAGCCAACCTTTCTAGACCAAGCAGCTGTTCCAGCATGGTCATCCCGTTGTCCTTCGTGAAGTTGGGGTGGTTCAAGAAGGCTTGCAACAAAGCGATCGACCTCGATCTTGTCCTTTGGAGCCAGTTGAAGGCTGAGTTGCCTCCAAACTTCATAGCCGTTCCGGCCCTCAACAGCCCTTAGCAGCTTCAGGGACCTATTCCGTAGAAGCCCAACCAAAATGGCATAGAGCTTCTCAGCTCTTCCTTTCTCCTCAGTGGTCATGCTGGCGAGCTTCACTTCAGTTTCAGAGCCTTCTATCCTGTCGAGCTCCTTGTTGTAAGCTTCCTCAGCAAACATGATCCAGCTCTTGAAGGCTAGTCGCCAATCCTGCCACTGGCACAGCTCCTCCTCCATGTTCCTTGGCTCGAAGACCTCAGGAGATCTCACCACTTTGCTTGCTGCGGCGAATCCTTCGCCATTCTTCTTTCCATCTTTCTCTTTCCTTTCCTTCAAAGTCTTGACCGCTTCTTGGGCCATTGCAGCCGATTGCTGCGAGCCAGCCACCAAGGCTTTTGCCACCTGCTCATCCATCTTTTCTTCTTCTTTTCTTTCTTCACATCAACTTCTTCTTTTCTTCCTTCTTCCCTGGATCTTCTTTCTCTTCCCGGGGTATCTTTATTGAACCCCCCGGGTCGGCTCCGCTACCATGAAAACACGTGGATGAACGTGCGAACGCCCGTTTTCGCCTGCTCGGGCGGGTCTGAGCCTGAACATACCGGCATGTCATCCGGCATGGTCACCTGTTCACAATAACTAACAGGCTTCGTAACTAGTGGGCCTCGTAACTACACCTATCTTTCTCTCTTGCCCTCTTCGGTTTCTCTTTCTGTCTTTTCTTTTCTTTTCTTGCTAAGGCTTGTTAGGTGACTACTAATTTTCCTGAGCACCGATAGCGGCCTGGTGTGTGTGTGTGTCCACACCTGTTTCAAAGGAACTTCAACAAGGCAGGGGGCCACAGACCTGCCACTGCCGCTGTGGCCAACGAAGACCGGCAGTGGCAGGTGTGAAATCGTACCTGCGAAACTGTTGACAAGCTGTTCTCCTTTCGGTTTGCTTCTCATGGTGGTTCTCATGCTATCCCCCTAAACCTGTTCTTTCTTTGTCTGCTAGGTATTCAGTAAAGCGGCTAATGCATAGGCGGTCTGCTAGGTATTCAGTAAAGCGGCTAATGCGTAGGCGGTCTGGGTATTCAGTAAAGCGGCTAATGCATAGGAGCTGCAGACTTGCACCAAACAATTGTTCAAACACCTTCAAGTCTTCTGACCTTCCGCCTTTCCGTCCCATCACCTTTTTCGACCTGGGAACTGAGTTAACTGCAAACCCAATATCAAAGTGTGTGTGCCACACTTTGTTTCCAAGAGTTTTGTTTTTCTGAAACCATGTTTGCAGGGGCCATCCCCCCCACCAATGGTGGATGGCCACCGAGGAGGCCACTGGTGAGGGCTGAAAACGTACCTGCGGAACTGTTGCGCAAGCTGTTCTCCTTTCGGTTTGCTTCTCATGGTGGTTCTCATGCAATTCCCCTAAAACCATTTTTTATGCACGGCGTCAATTCGGTCTGCTAAGTATTCAGTAACTAGCTTTCCGCAGTCACGCGCTAAACTTTTGTTAAACACCTTCAACTCACTGGACCCAGCCGCCTTTCCGTTCCATCGCTCTTTTTGCCGTGGGTTCTGATACTGGACGAACCTGTGTGACTAAGTGTGTATCGCTGTGTCTTCCCACTGGGTACACAGTGTGGTCCTCTCGCAAGAGAGGTGCTGAAGCAGTTCGTGAATCACATTTTTCTGCCTCGAAGCGCAGCCATCGTGAATTCTGGTCCGATTAGTTTGTTTCACCCATGAATCTTCAGATCGCAAAGCTGCCGAGCTACGGAATTCTACGCCGCCGGGCTTACAATAAACATTGACATACACATGTACACACGCGCGCGCACACGTGGACATACCTTCCCCCGCGCTTTCTCTCCTGCGCTTTCTTCGTCTTCTAGGTGTTCTTTCAGCATTGTTAGGTAGTTCTTGAGGCTCGTTTCCCTGCCCCTTGGTTTTTTTGTCAAGGGCTAAGTAGTCAAGCGCTAAGTAGTCACCTTTTTCGCTATCCCTACCTTTTTCTCTTGCCCTTTTCGTGTCGCTCTCTCTGTCTTTATTCTTCCTTTTCTAAGGCTTTTTAGGTACCTACTGAGCTTCTGACCCGTAATTTGCCGCTCGTGCGGCAGACCTGCAAGCCCTTACACCTACCTTTTTCTCCTGCCCTCTTCGTTTTCCGTTTCTTTTTTTCTTCCTTTCTTTTTCTAAGGCTTGTTAGGTACCTATTTAGTTTTAGCGGCCGTGTGTGTGTGTGCCACACTCTGTTTCCAAGAGTTGTTTTCTGAAACCAGTTCGCAGGGGGCCATCCCCCTCACCAGTGGCGGATGGCCACCGAAGAGGCCACTGGTGAGGGCTGAAAACGTACCTGCGGTACTGTTGCGCAAGCTGTTCTACTTTCGGTTTGCTTCTCATGGTGGTTCTCATGCTATTTGCAGCCTTCGGCATGCCGCCGGCCACCAGCTCGAGCCCGCATTGGCAGGCAGCTTAATGATACAATACCCTGCTCAATCATACTTGTTGGCGCATTGGAGGTGCACATTTGGCTGGGTGAGTTTGTTGATGTTTATTTCAAGGTTTTTTGACCATGAAATGGAACGAATCCGAATCAGAGGTTGTCTATTCTGATCCAGCGATCCGAACCGGCATGTCTCAGTCGAATCACCTAAGAGGAACCAAGTGAAACCAACACAAGCAATGCGAACCAAGACTATCCACAAAACATGACCTTGAAAACGATTCTTCTTCCAAACTACGGCCACCAGCTCGAGCTCGCATTGGCAGGCAGCTTAATGATACAATACCCTGCTCAATCATACTTGTTGGTGCATTGGAGGTGCACATTTGGCTGGGTGAGTTTGTTGATGTTTATTTCAAGGTTGTTTGACCATGAAATGGAACGAATCCGAATCAGAGGTTGTCTATTCTGATCCAGCGATCCGAACCGGCGTGTCTCAGTCGAATCACCTAAAAGGAACCAAGTGAAACCAACACAAGCAATGCGAACCAAGACTATCCACAAAACATGACCTTGAAAACGATTCTTCTTCCAAACTACTTGGCCGTGTGCATGTTTTCCTTTTCAGATCTTTTTTTCGACCGTCTCGAGGGATTGCGACACGCACCAGGTATTCTTTTTCACACACAGAAGGCTTCAAAGCGACCGAAGAATTTCTAGATCTGGCTTGATTTGTCGTTTTTTCTCCAAACTGTTTGAAATGTAAGACCCAGAATGACATCGAACAACAATACCCTGCTCAATCAGATTTGTGGGTGCATTGGAGTTGCGCATTTTGCTGGGAGAGTTTGTTGCTGTTGATTTCAAGCGAAGTCGTTTTACAATGAAATGGAACGAATCCGAATCAGAGGTTGTCTATTCTGATCCAGCGATCGACATGTCTCAGTCCAATGGTTGTCTATTCTGATCCAGCGACCTACTACCTACTACCTACTACGTACCACCTACTACCTACTACAGGGGGCTCGTGGACGCATGGATGGCACGAGCCAACGAAGACCCATCCATGTCGTCGTGATACCAGACCTGATCAGTCTGGCGTACCTGCGTCGAACACACTGACGCTAATGGTCCACCCTCCGCTGTTTCTTGTTTCCATGGTGTTTCCCTCATGATACTTTCCCAGCAAAACAGGTTTTTCTCCGCCGTTCTGCAGCTGCTGATGTGCGTGAGTTTTCGAACAGATGTTCAAACACTTCAAGTGATGTTGCTGACTCAGCCGCCGTGCGTTTCCCTCATCCATTTCACTGTGGATTATGACTGACTGCAAACCCTGTGACTAAGTGTGTGTCGCTGTGTCGTCCCACTGCGTGCACAGTGTGAATCAGTGTTTATCTTTCCTGGACTATCTTTGATTGAAATGATGTTTCACCCATGAACTTTCTGATCGCAAAGCGGCCGCGCTTACGGAGTCTCGCATTGATCCGCAGAAGTTCAGTTTCAAAGCTCGTTCACGTACCTTTCATGCAAGTGGTCACTGTACCTGTTCCATGTGCCATGTCTTCGATTGCCACGATTTTACAGGTTCTCACATACCCCACGTAGCTCCCCATCCGAATTTTTAAATGTTGATTCAATTTGATCTATCGTACCGCTTGATCTTACTTTTTTTGCACCGCTGCCTCATTGTGCCGCCGCCACCACTGCTGCTGACGCCAACAGCGAGTTGCCCAGTTGGGTAGCGCGCACTTCCCGTGGCCCTATCCATACACACCGCCAACAGATCCGCAGACCTTTCCAGTGGCGTCACTACCACAGCCCACGGCGGCTCCAATGCCACATCCTTTTACTACACACCACAACCCCGACCACACTGCTCCTCTCATCCCACAGCCGCTCTCACATCCTCACCACAACCAGCACCAGTCTCCACTTTTCCAGTCTCCTATTGCGTACCAGCCACCACTCTTGCATCCCCACAACCCACCAGCACCCCAGTACTGCTGCACCACAGCCGACGACTCTCACACGAGACCCGCAGGAAGGGGTCTGGCAACCACCCACCTGTCCGCCGGACAAAGCTCCAGCGTCCACTTCTCAGCCACAGCCAGCACTGCTTCCAAACCCACCTGACCACACTGGCCCTACCACCGATTCCACAGCCAAAACAACCGATCAAGCTACCACGGACAACCAACCATCAGCACCCTCACATGCACCACCGACGCCGACATCGGCGCCGACATCGATCTGGTCAGACAACACGCGCCGTCACCACACAAGACGTCGTTCTCGCCGACAACGCTCGGCTACCTCAACCAGGCGGCGGGATCGAACAACGTACTCTGTCTACATACTCCACATCTCGCTCGCGCTCCCGCAGCCGCACACCGCCACCCACCCACCGCCAAACTGAGATCGCCACTCAGTGACAACAAGTCCCCTACCCCAACACCCACCTATGCGACGCGTCCGCAACGCCTGGCGCGCGGCGCGCGCCGCCCAAATTCGACGAAAAGCCACAACAGAAGCAGATCGAGATCTGGCTCAACCACCACACACAACATCCCCCAAAATGCTTTCATCGCCAAACTCATCGTGGACAGTGGCTAGCTACAGCGACCTCTCCGTTTTCAAGAGTTCACACACACACATCAAATGGAACAACCTCACCGAATGTAACGACCTGCACCATTCCAACCACATCTCCATCCACTCCCTTGCCTCCAAAGCCCGCCAACGTTTTGCACCACGACCCACCCGAGCAACAAACGCCCACCTGAAGTGGCTCACATCGTTGGCGGCCACACAGGCCTCCTCGGCAACATCACCCAACTGCTCCAACAAGGACGTTTTCTTCCCAGCACTTTGCACTTTGCGCACAACCCTGGCCTTTTCGCCGAAGGCTTTAAGGCCACGCACACTTACCCCGCCGACTTTGTTGACACTGCCCGCGTCATCTTCAACAGAATCTACACAAGCAACAACACTCCATCCTTGTCACGCTCCTCGCATGGGGCACTGGCCACAAGATTACTCAAGGTGGCAAGGAACAAGCCGCCACCCTTCACCAACAAGGCCACGGGGCTGTGCCTCCGACGCAACACCACCAGCCCTCTAACTCTGCCATCCTACAACACTACACTGTCACACACCTTCCTTTGTCTCACCACACACCGGCTCCGCCACAGCAAAAAGCGAGCGCCCCGGATGCCGCAGCGCTGCGTTTGAATTCACCGACTTGCAGTTACCTTATATCACATTTTTTGAATCATCAACTGCCAGAAACCGCCTTAGTGGTTTTTCACCTGGAATGCTTTCATTTTGACCGGCGACGCCCATCGATTTCTCACTCGGAACGGATGCCACTTTACGCCATGTTTTACCTCATATCTAAGTCCTCCGACCTTGTTGGGCTCTGTTTAATTCATTGCACAATGTTCCGTTATGACCAATTCGACTGCATGTTTTCCACGTTACCTCCAGCGCCGCATGCCTGCAGCTGCCGCCAGCGCCGCTTATACCAACGATGATGAACCCCGACTTTCACAACCTCACAGCCGGCCTCAGACCTCCAGGATGCTCAGGTTGCCGTGTAGCGAGTGGCATTCAATTCGCATTATCTCGAGTGTGTGAAACCCTTGGAATCACAGAGAACCTGTTGGTTTTAGTTTAATTGCCGGGGCACTGAGCACCCCTTGGCAAACTCAGTGCAACGAGCTATGCCTTGGAGTGGGAAGCACGGATTAATCAGCCGTGTGTACCTGCGTTTAACAAGTGCGGCTTTCTGCAACCTTTCTCCTCTAGATGACTAGGCAGTTTGAGGTGTGCTCAAATATGTGTGCTCTGGAGAGCGGAGCTTCGCTTATTCACCCTTGCTTTGTCCAGTTTAACACTGCTTGGAGTCTCTTGCTAGGATAGTGTTTTATAAAAGTTGAAATGGGCCAAGCCATCTACCAGTCAGGGCTGCCCGCAGTGGCCGTTGAGTTGACGATGCCTGTGATTTACGCGAAGAAATCGCACTTGAGGTTCAACCGCTTTGTGAAATCGATGCCTTGGTTGGCGGTGCCGTTTCGAGACAATGCTGCCACCTTTGAGCGTTGCTTGGCGCTCCATGATGATCACCGCTTGCAGTTCAGCCAAAGGAGACCGAACCAGTGTAAACGCAACCGCTCGAAATGTTGGGCAGCATTTTCTGATTCCGTGGTTCAAAGAGATTTTTGCGTTTTCTGCGCTTGTCTGTCTAGCTTTCCCTTGCTTCTCTGCTTTTCTGTGCTTCTTTTTGCTTTTTCCTTTTCCTGCTTTTCCTTGCTTGTGTTG
>CAXIVM010000047.1:0-16000 GCA_964035705.1 Porites rus
GGTTTGAGGGATGATTGCACTGGAGCCCACTGCTTCGTATTTGTACGGCGAAGAGGCAGGAATGTGTTTCCACAGAGTTTGGAAGGTGCACTATGACTGACTATGAAAAGTAGTTGAATATGATTGATCCGGGCAGACCTTCCACCCCATGTCCGCATAGCATCTGATGGAGCTGGGCGAAGCGATTGGCCTGAGAGCCCAAATGACATTATTTGCTTGGTGAAGAGGTATGCGTCCGACACGCATTTGAGCCAGGCTTCATTGAAACCATTGGTGTGTTTTGATTTGCTTTTGTGGCGGTAGCAATTTATGAGGTTCACTCCAAACTTCAAACACCTCAATTGGGCCAGGAACCACTCTTGATCTTTCCGCAACACTTCGTGGCTTTGCTTGGCACATTTCCAAGTGTTGGACGAGCATTAAAGGTGTTTGACCAAGAAAGGCGCAAAAAGCTTCTTTCACTGGCTGACTTCCTGTTGAAGTCTAACCCCGTCGAGTCAACAGCACGGACAGTGAACTTCTTGGTGAAGATAAGCCAGCCACATCATGAACCAGAACCTCTTTTGGAGCTCCCATGGTTGTCCCGCAGGCTTCAATCAGATTTTGATGCCTTGGCAAACTGGGATCCCAATAACTCCCAACCTGTTCGCCAACTACTACCTCAAATGAGGTTTGTTGCAAAGATTGGGCGAAGGCCTCGACGAGCATGAAAAGGTTTTGTTTTGGACAATGTTCATGCCTGCTCGGAGCCATGGACTAGATATTGAGCAAGTTGCACCAAGCGTTTTTGTGTACCAGTTCTTTTGGCTTCAGGGCTTAAGGGTTGAGAGGCCAACCAACACAGTTTCGTTGGGCATGGACGCACTGCACAATGGAAGGACCAGAAGTGTTTGGACATCAGTGTCACATACATCGTCACCTGGCGCAGGAGCCCATTACCTCCTCTCAAAAGGTCAAGGGTCAAAACCCCAGCGCACGTTTGTAGCTAGATTCAATTTGGTCTTTGCTTGGTAGATTTCCTCAGGCCTCAGTGTGTTTGGAACTTGACTGGCCACACGATGCTCAGGCCGCTTTGTGTTTGAAGCTCTAAGGCATTGCTGTGTGAAGAAGTTTCAGTGTCATTGGTCGGTTTCCAGGATCGCTCGCCCTACTACATAAACACACCACCTTCACGAAAACGAAGGACGCAGGCGAGATGGAATGAGGGGGTGTTCAGCTAAAAAGGTGACAGTGGATCTGCATTCGATGTCGAGGATGAGTTTCCCGAAACCTACAAGGAGGAGGAACACCATTGGTACTGGACATGTGCAAACGAGCGCCTTGCTTTCAGCTAATAGTGCCAGGAATTTCATGGGCACAGCCATCAGCACAATAAGGAGACTCATATTGCGCAGACTCATCAGACTTACTGTATCACTTGCCATTTGCCAGGACACGTGGCGACCCCGCAGTCTCATCCAATCACCGCAATATATCGATGATACACAGGATGCCTTGTCGTTTGCTTTTATGAGTTCATTCACTGCCATAAGTCTCTTTGTTGAAATACTTTGTATTATGTTTTTAAACAACACCCTTCATCGTTGCCAGGATGAGTCTTCAAAAAGGTGTTGGGTAATCGATGGACAGAAGGCTTGGGCTCCCAAGCACTCTGATGACCTTAACCCTTTTTGAGTTCCTGGTTCAGGCGGAATCAGCGGGATCAGGATCTTCGTTCCGGTTCCCTGCAGCAGCCCCTCGATCTTTTCGACAGGCACATCACTTCGACAGAATGAAACGTTCAAGATTCAAGATCCTCACTCCGGAAAACTTTCATTATACATATGCCCAGGACCAACGTTTGAAAGCTGATGTTGAGGCCGTCGAGGCGTGAAAGTTAAAACAATACAAAGACTAGTTGCATAGTGTTTGGATCAACTCCCAGTTTGAGGGTCAAGGGTCTAGTTCCAGTTCCACCTCCTGCTGAGGCACGCTTCCGTGAGACTTGCGCTGAGGATGTTATCAAGGAAGTGCGACTGATGGCTGACATGCCAAATACACCAGCAGTTTCCAAAATGTACAAACTGGCTGGAATTATTTTCAAGGGGTTGGGAATGCTCGAAGGTATCCCATCAAAGCTTGAATCACAGTAGATGCACGATGTTTGTCTAGTCCAGGTGTGAACTAGCAACTAGGTTTCTTAGCCGTGTTGCAGCTTCAACCACAGTGACCAAAAAAGGATGTAAGTGCCTTCAACCTCAAAGAACACTTGTATGTTTTAAAAGGTTTGGACACAATGATAATGCATCAATGTACTGTTCTGTGATCTCAGCATTCGGATCATTTTGTGCGGGCAAACTCGAGGGGTAAGCCTTGATCCTTGGAAGCATCATACCAGTAAGTATGTTGTGTGGAGAACATTCACTGGCCGGGCTTACCCCAAACGGACACACCAGCCCAGGACCATGAAGCTCAGAGAGGCATTGAAGGTTGCTTTGGCATCACCTGACAGGCTTCCATGCTTCGCTTGGCAAAGTATCATAAAATATCATAAAGTACATAAAGTATCCAATGTTAATGCTGGTGTCTTCCACTGACTCGCGCAGGCGAGTCCAAAAGAATTTCACCAAGAAGAAGACTATTGGCGCTATTGGTAGACCCAAAGCACAAAACAGGACTGCGCAATACTATTATTTTTCCTTTCAATTTCCTCAGAGCCATTCTTCCTCATACATACTCATGTCTAGGAAGTGCTACCCCAAGACCAAGATCGAGAGGCCAAATGCAACCCATCCAAAGGGACCTCGAAGCATTTACAGTTCATTCAAATGGGCTGGTGCTTTCCTGGACCGACTTTGTGGGAAGTTCGGGCGCAGTGTAGTGGCACAAAAACTTCGAAGATGGCAATGGGACATGACCACATGCTTTTCTGGCATCGGATGCGCAGAAGCAGTCCCATCCTCATTTGTCGTAAACTTTAAACACTCAGCTCAGAAATCCCAACCCTTTCCACTTCGAACGTTCTTTCCCACCGTCATCTGTAGGCTGTCAAATGCCTGGAGTTCGCGGCCAAGAACCTCATCGGGCCTGTCCAAGGAGCAAGGCTGCTCTTTGCATGTGAACGTGAACGACATTGTCAAGAAGTCTTGAGTCGAACGTACGGGACATGCGTGTTCCCTGATGTGATGGAATATGGTCCCAAGAAGACTCACTTGCATTGCGTGACACATGGCAAAAAGTGCCCATGCATTGTGAAGGGCCATCATGGAAGAGTCTTTTCAGCACCACCATTGAACTGTTTGTTCATGGAAGTCGTATGTTACACTTCACTTATTAACCAAACTGTGGAACAATCCAAGGATTAAGGATCTCTGTGGCAGGCCAGGCAGTTCTTCTGTTTATTGACATGTTTGCTATCGACAATTCACCCAGCATGCCTCGTCGAAGCACAGCCTCCAGCGTCAGGACCACCGTGCCAACCTTTCTCAAAGATGGGCACAGGGGAAGGTGTGGCATCTGAGAAATACATTGTCCATCGGAAATACTATGAAACAGTTCCCACCCAAGCTGATGTGCTCATCATCGAAAACGTGCCAGAGTATCGAATGGAAGAGATCATCAAACATGAGCTGGGACCAGGGTGGGGGTGCTTTGCCATGACCATTGACCCTCGGATCTTTGGGTTGGGAACAAGCCGCCCTCGTGTCTATGGAATCTGCTGGAAGAAGAGTTCAGTGAGGGTAGACCCTGCCTTTGATCTGACTTCAATCATTGAAGGGTTGAAGGCTTTGCCAAGGATGTCGGCTAATGATTTCTTTTTCCAGAAGATGGCACCCTCTGGTTTGGCACCGTGCTATGCTGCTAAGTTGAAATATGTCTTAAACACTTGCTTGCAACACCTGGCTAGACCAGGTGATTATTCTCTCCCTCTTCTCCCTCTGAGGCTAAGAACCTGCACGACTATGAAGTGCTTCAGAAGGATTGGATGGTAGCTGACCTAGCGCAGCTGGTTTGCAATGGACGCGGAAGGACAGAGACAGCAGATGGTGCTTTGCCTACCCTTACCACAAACTCTGGTCGCCTTTGGTCAAAGGCCAGCATAAAGACATTGCGTCAAAACGATAGGGCGTGAACACATGATCTATGTTTTGATTCGAATTGCCATGCCCCGTGGGAGGTTGAGCGACGCTACCTCTCAGCCAATGAGATGCTCTCCAGCCACCTCTTAGCAACCAATCCTAAATTTTCAAAGATCTCTGGAGCACCATGCTTGGACATGTCCAGGACGACTGACTGTCAGAAGGTCCGCATGGCCGGCAACGCCATGAACTTGGCATGTGTTGGGGCCTTTTTGCTAAGCGCCATCATGATGATGGAGCCTTTGAAGTGATGTCATCTAAAACATGGATGACCAATTCGTTGAAGACAATTCACTGCAATAAAATAGGAGGACCTTTGGAACTTTCAGCAACAGGTATATACATTGTGCTGAACATGTTTGGAACAGTGCAACTTCTCACACCAAGTGTCACCCTTCTATATAAATCCCGACCTTCTTCAGCCTTTTTGGGTGGCAGGTTGAGCTAGGTGGGGCCTCAACCATGGGTAAGCGTGCCTCCTCGACAAGCACGCCGCCATCGGGGAAGGCTCCAAAACTCAACCTCAGGCCATGGGCGCAAAAAATGTTGATGGGCGCTCAGTTCCTTCGGAAGTATTTAACAAGGTTTCAACACGACAATGCAAAGGATCACCATCTAAGGTGACCACTGTAAACTCCAGTGGGCGCAACATGTCTCAGCTGCTATCTGAGGCTGTTTGATCCTATGAAGGAAGAGCACCCGGTGCAATGGCTTTTGGACAAATGGCAAGGAGACATGTACGGCCCGGTGTCTGACTGGATTGAGGACATCTTGAAGACAAAGATTACTCGCCCTGATGAAGTGATCATGCCGGACAACGGTGACAAACAAGTGTATGGGTTTAGAACGTGTTTGAACTATTTAATCTCCAGTTGTGTTAAGTCGTAGCAAACCATCAGAAGCATTCGTGCCAGGACTGTTCCACAGCCACGTTCCAAGTACCACTCCTGGCTTTCAAGCCCAAGAAAGCCTTTGATGGGCTCCCGTGCTATCAGGATTGGCTGAGCCATGCTAGCAGCATTTGGTCCATTGGCTACCAAGCCTGGGAATCGATTGAGATCAAGCCAATTGATTCCACTATCCGGGGCAAACCCATGGACTATGCCTGCTTGGAAGTTGCCAAGGGGTGCGGAAGGATATCAATCCTTTTCTACACTATCGCCTACACCTTCATCCATTTGAAGAATGGTCTAAGCGAGGAAGAACTCGAAGAATTTCGGGGGTCACTCAACTGCATCCATCAGGTAATTTCTGGGGGAGGGTCCAGGTGATGGAAGACTAAACTAAACTAAAACGAAGGACCCAAGCATAAAAGGGTCGCCTTTGGAGGTTCCATGTTCCCAAAATCTCAAAGGTGATGTTCTCAGTGAGAACGTCGCCTTTGGGGCCAACATGGGCAAACCCCTAAATCTACCTAGGTGATGCTTTCAGTGAAAACGTCGCCTTTGGGCTAACCCTTGGGCTGAAAACGTCGCCTTTGGAGGCCACACCCAGGGCCAAAGGTGATGGTTTCAATGAAAACGTCGCCTTTGACATCATCAGGACCCCAGCCCTCACCATGTCAAAGGTGATGTTCTCAGTGAGAACGTCGCCTTTGAGATTTCAGGTACTTGAAAGTCTCAAAGGTGACGCATCTATGTTCCCAACTTAGTCGTGGGACCTAGTCACAGTTTGCACTGGTGTGTCCTGATAACCACAAGTGTTTGGAAAGATCTGGTCCTTTAAAGGTGGCTCTGCTAGCAACACAAGCCTTTAAGCTAAGGGTTGAGCCCTTAAGCTTTGGAGTGGAATTGTTCTATAGAGCCTGGTGCGGCATGTCCTGATTTCAGAATTGTACCTGTGAAATCCTGTGAAGAGCACCCTATCTTGAATTCTCTCCAAGTATATAATACCTTTAACATCCTCCAGCTCTTCTCACACAGCCACGATCTTTGAAACTAAGGTGGTTGAGCACAGCGTTGACTCCAGCTTGCCAATACGTACCCCAAGTTTGCGAGCAGGACTATATATGGCGGCGAATGCAAATCAGTCAGCAGCAGGCTGAGCGGCAGAAGAAGTCGATTCTGCAACTATGCATGATGTTCCACAATCGCGCTGACCAAATCATGAAGGACATGTACTTCTCAAGCTACTATATGTTTGATGACATAATATGCACTGACTGCACCTGGAAACTTCGAGGCAAACAAATCAAAAGGCATCAAAAGCACAATAACCCATCGTCTAGCGGGATTTCACTTCGTTGTAACGTGTTTTGAATTTCCATCACTCTTGGGGTCATTGCGGGTTTCCTACTATAACAGGACGGCTTCGTGGCAAACTACAGGGCAGCTTGGGATGAAGCTATAGCAGAATACAATGGCTATGGATTAGCGAAGAGTTCGACACAGCATCAGGTAGATGCAGCTGCATCGCTTCTCATGTTCGGATTCAAGGTGGGCGGGAACTTGATGACATGTGCTTTATAAACCTTTACAATGTGTTCAACTTGTTTTAACACCATTTAACACCAACACACGTAAACAATTCTCAATCGCTCCTATGGAGGTTGGAGTGTCCAATGAGTGTTGGGCCATGATGGTGAAGCATTTGCACATGAACAAGTTCGACAATTCAGGTGCTGGAGTGTGGAGTTCAAGAAGCTTTCCACATCTAGTTAGGAACAGTTCAGCTCTAGATAGTGTCAAAAGGATTCAAAAGGTTTGGTTCTGAAACCACCAAACACCATGGCCTCACCATGGCCTCGACTCCACCCCCCTTCAGCCTTCAGCCGGGAGACCTTGCTCCAGTCGCGCTGGCTTCTCAGCGGTGTGCCTCGAGGAGTCGAGGGTATCTGGTATGATGTACTCATCATGACAGAGGGGAAGCAACAGCTGTTCCTTCAACGTGTCCTTTTCTCTTTTGACTTGGCAAAGAGAAAAGCTGGAAAGGCCCAGATTTTGCGAATGAGCACCACGGAGTGGCAGCAGGAGGCTGACATTTGCTGCCTGGGTGGCTATGTCTTAGAGAAAATGAGGTCAGCCAGAACCTCTGACAATCTCGTCCTGTTCAAGAAGACTACCACCGATATGGTCAGGAGCAGGTTCATTGAGGGGTGTCTTGGTTTGGACTCAATCCTAGTGATATTATGTTATCTTTGGTTGGTTTGTCGCTGGATTTGGTTTTTGAGCAGAACCCTTCTCCAATAGTACTGGGGATTGCTTTTCCCCCTCAGTCCATCTGAGGGATTTCCATGACGACCTCAAGCCCCTTTTGGAAAGCAAAGATGCTCTCTTCAGCCCAGAAGAGGTGAGTATGTGGTTCGAGAACCTTCCAAAAAAGGTGGATCCGGCGGCTTCACAGGAGACCCTATCCAAAGCGGATTGCAAAATTGAAGCGCTTCAACTTCAGCAGTCCAAAATGCAGTTCGAGGCAGATGCATTGTCGCTGGCAAGGGACGCCACGCAGATTGCAGCCCTTTATCAAAAGGAAATGAAAAACGAGAGGGCCAATCGTCTAGCAAAAGTGACGCATCTAAAGCAGCAAAACCAAATGGGTTCCAATTTGGTGATGCAGCACATGAGGAAGAACTGCCGTCACGTTGGGGGACCTATCACTGACTTGAGCGATGAGATTTTGAAGGCAGGGGCAAAGAACAATTCTATACAATATCAAACCTTCATTTCAAAGTTATATTTCCCATATCTTTCTTTCTGGAGAAACAAGGTTTCATACATGTCCTTTCCTTTGACCCATTCTCAAGCGTCCCTAACATAAACTTAAACCATGTAAACTTAAATCATGTTCAATCTCCTTTTCTTGGCGCCTTGACAAAGTTCAATCACATTTTCTTGGACCCCTGAGTTCGTAGCATCTTTGCAGCAAGATATGGCGCTCTTGTGGTATGGATCGACTATATGAAAGCTGGTGTGGTCAGCAAGGATGAACTGAACAACTCCATCACCATGCTGTCAAAGGCGCTCGCAGCACTTCCGGAGAAATCCATCGGCTTCGTCATTGCACCTCATGCCCAGTCCGAGCGAAGAGGTGGACTGAGAGACGAACTGAGGACTGAGTGTGGGCATGGGTGACTCTGGTCTTAGAGTCTTATGTTATGTCAATGGGTTTCCCGTTGTTTGGATGAAGTTCTATGTAGAGTCATTATAGTTGGGCTAGAATACATGTTTTGCATCCCTTCAGGAGGGTGGAAAATAAGCTGGACGCAAAGAGCCTGGAGGCTGAAGCTGTCCTATTGCGCTGTGAAAACCCTCTAGCAACCAAGAAGGTCCAGCTGAACTTTCCAGCCTGGATGGTCTACCAATCTGGTGCTACAGCAAATGTGTGGTTGACATCCCAAATGATGCAAGACAAGTCATTTTGGTCTTGCTTACAGTAACTGATTTGTCTTGGTGGTTTTGGGTTGAAAGCTTGTTTCAGGCCTTGTTTCAGGTACTCAAAACTCCTTCACTTCCATGATTCCTAATTTAATGAGTCGCTAGTTCGTGGCCCAGTGAAGTAGGCACTACGATACTTTGGTGAACCACCATATTACTGTTTAATCAGTGGATGATGGTGAACCAACCCTGGGGACTAATGCACTTGGCAAACTCAGGTGTGTCCGCGAGTTGCTTCCATGGACACCAGAGAGCCAATATGAAGTCCCGACTGCAGAGGTGGTATTGCATGCTTCAGAAGGAAGCAGGTGCGGCTGGGTCGATCGTTTAAGTCCAACAAGCGACGCCCAAAAAAGTAAAAACGAGCCTCGTAAGCTAAATGTTTTGTGGATGTCTAACCAACACCAAATTGAAGAATTGATTTTTATACAAAGTATTCAAGTTTGACCTAAATACCCAATGTTCCCATGCTTGATCCCATGTTTGACAGGGCGCTCTCAAGCAACCAAGAGACTGCACAATTGCTGGCGGGGCCTGCAATGCCCACCGCCGTCCTCCAGAGCCTCTTATCCGGGGCTGATGTTGGAAGAGTGGTTGGCATCCTGAACCTGTCCCCATATGACGGGTGGCTGGAGAAGGTCGCGTTGAAATGGAGCCCACGTTCACAGCGTGACTTGCGCACCTTGTCACTGTCGACCAACTTGAACTACACAACATTCAGTGAGAAGCAGTGCGCATTCGTCTTGTTGGAGGATAGTTGGTTGGAAAACTCAAGGTAAAGGAGCAAGTGTTTCATTATGGCTCATTACTATATAGTGCGTCGGCAGACCCTGTTTGTGGTTTGGTGTCAATGGTTAAAGGCTGAGGAATGATTACTATCTTTGTTAAGGGAGTGCACCGTGGTAGGACTGGAAGAAATGGGTGACGACATCAGGAAGTATGACCAAACTCCACCTCCGCTTGCTGAAATCGCTTTGGAGACTGTGACCCTGAAGTTGGCTGAGGTCACCAAGGATGACTCAAGAAAGGGTAGGTTCAAGGTCACATTGACCAACGAGGTGAGGTCTCGACACCTATCTGATGTGGTTCACGCTGCTGACTGGAAGCGTTTGATCACCGATTTCGACACCAAGTTCCTGGAGACAACAATTGCGTCATATTTTTTGTGAGTAGTGAATGGTGTTGGGGATGCTTTAAGTAATGGTAAAACATATAAGTATTGGGTATGCTGGAACCTCAGTATCTCCTAATCAGTCCATTCGCACACATGCACACATTCTGTCCCGGCCCTGGTCAACTCACTCAGGTTCTGTGGGAACATGGCAACCGTGGAGGCCGAAGAAACCCAGATTGTGCCTGCTGAAGAGAAAGAAGAGGAACTGCCTGAATGGACCTCGGAGCCAAATGATGTGCAGTCTTTGATGGACAAGTACATTCTGGAGGCCAAATGTCCAGGACGACTACCTGGAACAACGTTGATGCTTGTCCAAGCCCAGGGACGAGATGGAAGCACCACAGACATTGTGGCATCACAGAAGTACAAACTGTTCCTGGCACCAACAACTGTGTTCAACACAACTTTGGAGTTTGGTGGTTTAGGATTTGGGATGGGTGTGGCTTATCCAAATGAATGGCATCCAACGTCCAGTCAATGGTTTACTCCCATTACAGGTACCTTTGCTGATCTTTCCTGCTCTCAGGTATGTCACCAAGATGATTTGGAGCTCTCCCTCGCAGAGTTTGAAATTGGTCATGGGAAATCAACATTCCTCAAGGCAGACAAGGTGGCAAAACTTCAACGTGAAGGTGTTGGCAGTGGCACAGGCACGCCAATTAGTGAAGTTGAAGTCTGAATACAGCTGGCATGAACCAGTTTCAGGGTTTGCTCTTCACAGTGCTTCAAACACATCCCTTGAAAGCATTGCATTACTTCACCTCAGCCATTTGCAATCTGAAAAGGTGTCAGGTCGCTCATAGGTTTCTTAGACTTGACCGGTCACTTTCATTTTGGCCAATGACATCGCTGGCTGAAATCTTGGCTCAGCATGGTTTGAAGCAGGACCTCCTGAAGGGTTTGAAGTGGTCCTTAATTTCCAATTGTTTGAAGGATTTTTTTTGCACCTCAAAGACTCAGCCACCTGGTAAAGTGGCTTGCTCACATCTTGTATTCGTATAATTTGTCTACAACCTTGTATTGTTAGGTTCAAGTCCTACCAACTTGTTGAAGCCCTTTTATTGTCCCAACCATTGCCCAACCATCCCAACCCTACGACCAGGACCTGAACGCGATGTTGGAACAATCTCCTGGTGCTTTGGACACTCCAACTCCAAGAGGTGGTGCTCGAAGCTCAGAGCACCACAACTTTGCTACATGCCAGACCAATCATATACAGTAGTCGCAGGCACTCAACACATCATTGACAAACACCCGGTAGTAAGACTTGCACAAACACACCAGTGACTACCATGAGTCTGTGCCTCCGTGAGGCAAATGCCAGCCCGCTTGGTACTTCGTCCACTGCTGGGTTGAAGGAGCTCAGGCCCAATGCGAACCAACGATCCCGGACTCCACTGAATCCAAATCAAGTGGCTGAGCTGCAAACAACGGTGAAAGGTGCCTTGGAAGACGCTGGCAAGACGAGCAAAGTCAACAAGGTGAAGCAAGCTGCGGCTGCCAAAGTGAAAGATGCGAAAGACCCACAAGACCCACAAGATCCAAAAGATCCAAAAGATCCAAAATCAAAGACAGCACTTCGTAAGGCACTTGAACTCCAGGTGATTGATGAAAAGAAAAAGACTAAGAAGGCCGGGCTTCTAACTAGCAACTATCACAATGTGAGACCACAGTGTCTAGTACTAAAAGACTGTGCTCTGAAACAAGCCAATTAGTATGTGTTTCTTTTTGTCCACCACCAACATGTTACCATATGTTACCTAATATGTGGGTTAGTAAGGGTACTGTCCAAGGTCTTCTAAACCTGACCCAAATCTTTGGCACCAGGCTGCTGGAAAGGCCAAGGCCAAGGCCAAAAGCGTGGCCAAAAGCAAGGCCAAAAGCAAGGCCAAGGCTTCACCGAAGAAGGCCAGCACCTGAGAGTCGGCCACAAACTCGTTATTAGGCAAAGGTTCAGAGGTTCAACTTAATTTGATTTTCACCTACCACTCTAACATTAAATTAAACAAAACGAAGCCCACCTCCAAAGCTGTCGAAACAATATTGTAGGATGCCGAAACCAGATTCTTACAGTACCATCAGTCTTGCTCTGTATACTATAAAATGCATATAGAGGGCAGGTGAAGGGTTCCAATGATGAATGATTATTGTGCTATATAGCCTTATCTACACCTGGGATGGAACCAATTGGTTGGCACAAGCTACATATCGCATTCTGCTTGCAGGAGCATCCAGCTGACGATGATGACATCTTGGATTCTGAGGAGGCTCTGTCGGAAGACGAGGATGAGGGAGCGGAGGAGGAGGAGGAAGAAGTCAACAGTGTAGATGCTGAGACTCTCAAGCTTGGAGATTCACCGAAACCTGCGAAATCAAAGAAGGACCAAAGGACCGCTCGACCAAGGAAGCCTGTGAAAGAGTCAGAAGTGACTGAGGAAGAGGAAAAAAATGAAGAGATGGGAGCACTTTCCGGGGCCCAGACCATGAGGGCACTTTATTGGGAAGTTGTTCACGAAGCACAGAAAAAGATCAAACGAGAGAATCCGGACATGCCTCCTAAAGATATCTTGAAGATGGCCCGTGCAGAGTGGCTCACTTGCATTTTGAAAAGTCAAGTTTAATCTCACACACACAGGGCACATCAAGTCACTATACTTCATGACTGTATGACATCGTAAGACTTTAGTATAATGAGCTAAGGCTAGTGGTAAGGATATTGCAAATCAACTCGGGAATGATTCAGGTGGGAGAAGCACCCGCAGCGTATGAACAGCTTGCGCAACATGTCCACCAGCGAGCTCTCTCGTCGGCGATTCACGAAGGACTGTGAGAGAAAGACTTCAGAGACAAAGCGTCGCAGGAAGACTGCGACTGCGTAATAGGATAGGGTGCTTGACATGACCAGCTCATAGTGTGTGTGCAAGCAAGACTTCGGTTGGTCATTGTAAGTTGTATCAACTCTTGTTTAAAACCTGTTATGTTACAAAAACTTGCTCTTGGTTGCTTTTTCACAGTTGGTCATCGTGCTAGCGTATCACACATAGGCGGCCAACTTCCAGATTGCTTCTGGATCATTTTGAGGGGACATGCTGCTGGCTTACCAGCAGCCATCTAGGGACACAATGGTGTTCAAGAGCCAGGGGAAAAGGATGCATTCTAGCGTTCTGGTCCATTGAGAATTTCATCAGTGTGTCCACCATGCAATCAACAGCCTTCCAGTATGTACAGTAAAGACATGTAAAAACACTTTGTTGGTCAGGTGACCCGCTCGCATTTGCAATTCCGTGTCGCTGGACATCAGACCTATGCAAAGTGGTTTTGGAAATCGCTTCGGAGAGCTCAAAGTCTTCAACAGATGCTGAGCCTTGCACCTTGCGCAATCTCATGGTCGAACTGGAAGAGGAAGGCCAAGTCGACATGACCTTGCATGGTCACAAGTGCGAACGTCCACCAGCAAATGGAGATGAAGGAAGGGAAGTTGAAATGATCTCTTGATGAAAACATGTTCAATATAAAATGGATGGATGTACTAAAGGGATGATGATAGTTTAAACAAGGTTCAAGTGTATAAAGGATGGATGTAATTACTATAGGAATGATAGTGTACACGGGGTCATACTTTATACCGGGTACGGTGATGCATCCATGGGTGTATGATGTGTATGTGAAGCATGTTTTTTCCTGAGAACACGACTACTTCATCGTGAAGCCTGATCCCATTGTCCCCGTCTTCAGCTACAATCCAAGCGTCGCCAATCTGAAGTTCACAACCATCGCAGGTGCTTTTCCGGCCGAGGCAGGATTGGATAGCGTATTAAATACAAAAGGTGCAGTGCATTGGGATGATGATGCTGTTCTTGCTGAACTGAACGATTAGGTCCAAGGTTCACTTTGTTGTCTTCACAGGCACTTGCTGCATCGCGCACTTTGGTGAGATACTGGAGGGTGGCGGTCATGAAAGCTGACCAGGACTTTGGGACCTATTTTCTTAATGTTGTTTGCTCTTGCACTTATTCCTTGAAATCCGGTGGTGCCAGGACATTCGTCCTCGCACCTGGGCAAGCGTTCAAAAAGAACTAAGCATAAAAACACAGTTTGAAAGCCAGTAACTGCAGTGTGAACTTTGTTCCTACTATACTATTATCATCCTAGAATCCTAGAATTAATCCTATATGAAACACTGTGACCTCAGGCAAACCGCTATATTACTTACGGCAAGAGCGCAAGATGATGGCCAATGAGGTGTTGAGATTGGTTTAGATCTGAAGAGCTGATCTGATTTTGCAGATGCATGGTCAAGACATGGCCAAGCTGGTACAAAACATGTGAGCCGAGCACATGGCAAAGAAAAGTGCGAGTGAACTTCTGGGCATGCGTCCTGATCTCGTAGTGATCCCCTTTTTGTTTCATTCGATGGGGCCCCAGCTTATACTTAATACAAATTAGTTGATGGATCGAATAAAACAAAAAGGGGATCAAATACAACGAAATCTACTTATATATATATATATGTGTGTGTATACATAATACAGGGTATTATAGGGTACAAGACTCAGATTGTGTTCTTGCCGGGTGCTTCTGCAGAGCGGGAGGCTATGCCGGTGTGTGGTTTCCAGTGTTTTGTTGCATTCTTTAGTGTTTTTGGACTGTTGATTTGCAATAGGTTTAGCATTGGGTGTGGTATTGTAATCGGTCCTGGATGCTTCCCACAGAAGTTTGGAGCCTTCTTTTGTTTCAACCATTCTCCCTTGACCTGTGGGAGCTTGATGTCATTCACTCTTGACCTGTGGCAATGGTAATGCAGATGGTGATGATACTGCTAATGGCAATGGTGATGGTAATACAATTCACCTTTTGACCTATGGGAGCTATGCACCCTGTGACCTGTGGGAGCTTGATGCCATTCACCGTTGACCTGTGGTAATGGCAAAGGTGATGGGATGCCATGCACCCTGTGAGCTGTGGGACCTTGATGCCATTCACCATGATTTTGGGAATGGTAATGCCGAAATTCCATTCACTTTGTGACCTGTGGGAGCTTGATGCTGATGGGAATAGCAATGGTAATGCTAATGGAGTGGTACGGGTAATGGCCATTCACCCTTGACCTGTGGCAATGCTGAAGGCAATGGTAATGCTCAACGCAATGGTGATGGAAATGCCATTCACCCTTTGACCTGTAAGAGCTATGCACCCTGTGAAATCAGAGCTTGATGCCATTCACCCTTGTTGACCTGTGAGCTGCGGGACCTTGATGCCGTTCACCCTGTGACCTGTGGGAGGTTGATGCCATGCACCCTCTGAGTGGTCATGGTAATGCTTATGGCAATGGCAATGCCAATGGCAATTTTGGTGTCAGGTGGATCGTGGGAACACGTTCAACTGTCTGGACAACCACTCTTGTCGTTTCGTCTCGTATCAGGCTGGTCACAGGCCGTTTGTCCCAGGTCGCCACGTTTGTTTGGATTGATTTAATGGCAAACCAGGACCTCACTTTCATGAAGCTTCGGTCGGATGTTCCTCTTGTCATAGGGACAGTGGTCACGATAGATGGGCACCAGCTGAGCGCGGAGGACTTGAGGCACTCGGGGTTCCATATGTCAGCGAGGTTGGTGTTCAAGTGACAGCCGCGTAGCTTGGCGCACGGTTTTCTCCGGTTTTCTCAGGTACATCCACACGGCTGTGAAACAGTTCCCTGTGTTCTTGAAAGATCTGAGAGACCTAGGTCTCAGCGACAAAAACTTTTGGTTGCACGCAGTGGAGTTTGGTGTTGCGAAGCACGGAAACTCATGGACAAGAAGAGTTGCTTGGAATGGAAGAATGTTGCATTCTTGCGTCGCATGCGCTGTGCTTTGGTGACGCTGCTTATAATGTAGAAAACTATACTCCGGTTTGCCCTAATACGTTGTCCGAGCCAGTGCTGATCTGGGTATTGAAGCAGCTTTCTGGGCTGAACCGAGCGAGCAGGCAAGCGAGCAAATGAATTTGTAATTCAACCGGGGCAGCTTCAAATACATGCTGGCAGAGAAGCTTGACTGTGGGAAGCGATATTTTATGCCTGGTGGCCCAGAAATAGTGACTTTAGATTGAGCAGCCAGTAGCGGTTGTTCCCCACATTGACGTGTGGGGTTTTTGTTTTTAGTGTGGTATCCGCTCGTGCCTCCGCCTCCTCCCGTCTCTCGCTTCTCACCAACCACTCACCAACAGATTGTCACCAAAAATTATCACCAACCAACCAATTGTCACCAACCAATTGTTAACTACAAATTTTCACCAACCACTTGTCATCACCAATTGTCTCAACCAATTGTCGCCAACCAATTGTCTTCTCCAGG
>CAXIVM010000048.1:0-10000 GCA_964035705.1 Porites rus
GTCCAGGTGTTTTCTTCACCCCAGAGATGATCTGTTCCGGATGGGACCACAAACACCGCAAGGACCACCGCGTCGCCCTGCGCGCCCTGCGCAGCCTGGATGTTGGGGCAAAGACCTCCGCTCACCACGTCGGCCGCTGGGAGTACAGTATGTTCCATGCCTTTTCCCACATCTAAAAAAACGCTGTTTACAAAAGGGAACTGTTTTTTGTTAAAACATGCGTTTTATTTATTGGTACATGTAACAACAAATACATCGCAACCATCCAGGTCGCTCGAAAATCCGACCATCGTTTCTCTCGCCCAAGAGCCCAGGTCATGCAAAACAGGGCCATCTTCCTTTGGCATGAACTCGTTCACCTCCTCTCCAGATAGCCTTCCTTTCAAAGGATCTGGCCTGGTGAGAGTGCCAAGAGCACATCCTTCTCACCCACCTGCCATCTTTCTGACCTGACCGCGGAGTAACCGAAGAGAGCTGCGAGAGCGCGAGGCAGGGTGAAAACGATGCCAGTCAAGATCCCAATGAGTCAGAGTTCCTATACAGATTGCTGCAAATGTCTAGAGGACTTCAAGGCGTTGACCAGCAAAAAACCGTTTGTATAATCTTTTGTATAATAAGAGATAATAAGAGTATAGTTTATATGCATTCATTGAAGTGTGACAACTCTCCCATGACCACACATGTCGACCCAAAAGAGCGGGTCGCAAGCTGACCCACGCTCAAATGGATCTGGCAGAGGTGGAAACAAAAGGGCACGAAGGACTTTCGCAAGAAAAACATGATCGTGCTGAAGTAGAGAAGCTTGAGAATCCTTGAAAGCTCAAGATCTCTGCAAACACCCCTGAAAAGCGTTGTCTCCCATGTGGCACGCGAGGACGCGCCACCCCACCAAAGTCCAAAGTCGGCCAGGCTCGCTAGGCTGCCAGGCAGGTCAAAGAGCTGGTCTGTCTTCAGGAAGGCGGGGACGATGACGTCTCCGACCCTCTTGTGAGGCACACCTCGTCGCTGAGCTGTGGAGTGGAGAGGCGCTACGGGGGGTGCTCGTATTGGAATCCTAGTAGGGGCGAAAGTTAAAGCCCCAGAGTCGAGGGTAATTAGTTCTGATGTGTTTCATGATTGAATCATTTCAGGATTCTGAAGGTTCTGGAAAATCTTCCAAGTCTCTCTTCCAAGTCTCTTGCTGTCCTCCCAAAAGACCTCGAATTCCTCTCCGATCTGCCCGTCACCACGAGTCGCTTGCGACACTCCGTGGTAAGCGCACGCTCGGCGCCGGACCCAACGGTGTGCAGTAGACCCTGTCGTTTGGGGCGAGGTCCTCGCGTGGTTCGCATGGGTCGATGAGGAACTGGTCGATGGGGGGTGCCTGTTGGGTTGTTCCAAGCCGACCACATTAGGCACCAAGGCACAGCAAAAAAGAAAGTAAGCTGGCAAGGGGCCATCAGTCAAAAAAAATAATCTTTAGACTTCAACAATTGTATCCTTGGGATGGGATGATACTGTACACCCGCAAAGGCAATGCACAGATATGCACAGTGCTCTGAGAGACCAAAAAGGCACCGATTCAAAACAGTAACATGCTCAGGAACACATCCAAAACAAATGCCTGCCAGTCCACATTCAACATCATTCAACACTCAACAGTGCCCTTTTGGCGGGTCGAACATGCCGGAATCCGTCAAAACCACCAACTCCTTCAGGCCTTTCATATCATATGAAAATACATTGGTTTTCAGGAACATCCCCTCAGTCATTCAGGGTCATTGTCTAGTCATCCAGAAGAGTGAAGTAGTTGACATTTCAAGGAGGGTGACCTCCTGGTCCGCGGCGCTGGGACGCGAGTCTCCTCAAGCAGATTTGAAAAGAGTACGGGTTGTCGAACAAATCTCAACCAATCACACAGAAGAGTTGCCAAGTGCACAACCTCAGCTGTTCCAATACTCTTGAACATCTGAGCCTAGAATGTCCGGCAGCACACACCCTGGCCCTCACGATCCCGGGATCAACCCCCCCTTGCCCTGAACCCTCGCTCCAGCACTGGCGGCTTCTCCAACTTCAACTCGCCACAGCCACACTCTGGCCTCTCCTGGCGTGGTTGCTTGGAATTCGCCCACCATCCCCCCCCCAACACCCAGGCTCCGCTTTTTCCCACCATCCATCCCAGAGCGACCCCGGCGAGCTTCTCCGCTCCTCCTCAAAGTGCACCATCGCCGCAAAAAGGGTCCCGGTCTATTCTCGCTCAGCTATTGAAGAAGCGGCGCCGCTTGAGCCCGCGCTGAATGAAGTCGCCCGCCACTTCAGCTGGGTCTGTTTGACCTCCGATCTGGTTGGCGGTACCGTCCCTCAAGTACACATCATGGCAAGTGATTCCTGCAGGTATACCTGGTACCTTGAGCTACGCCTGGCAAACACGAAAACCACCAGGAAATGATCCTAAGATCTACTCCTCCCATCCTCTTCCCGTTTCACCCCTCAAATCTGGCGCCCCTCCTCCCCTCGCCTCCTCCCCTCGCCCAGAGGCCCCCCACGACACATCGGTGCCCAGGATCGCCTGGCGAAACGCCGTGTTCGGCGTCCAACCGGACCGAGCGGAGCGTTCCCGCAGAGAGAGAGAGAGAGAGAGAGAGAGAGAGAGAGAGAACCCGGGCAGCGCAGGCCTCAGTGTCTTTGATCTCCTGCTTCTTGATCGCACGCTCCTCATCTGCGTTGGCCTGGCATCGAAAAGAGGTCTTCGACTCAAGAGAGATGGAGAAAAAAAAACACGTGCAGAATGCATGGGAAAAACATTGGGGGGCCCACTAATGGTATAGAGGTAGGCACCCCCCCGTAGGAATAAAAACAGAATATTCCTTAGGGTTGCACATGTATTATTCTGGTAGGGTTGCACATGTATGCTTGTATTATTCCTAGGGGTGTCCACGGGGTTGACTATTTTATAAACCAAAATAATTCAAAAAAAATCTAAAGCAGGGCTAACACCCCCCCCGTACGTGACAAGTGATCTTTGCACATACCATAGGAATAAATTTCAGCTTTCTTTGATTCTGCAGCCACAAAAAGATCACACAAGCAAATCGCACGGACTGAGGGGCGTCCACTCTTACTGCACACAATTATTCTGAGAGGCTTGATGACCTCAAGGACGCATTGAAATATTACAAAATATTCCTACCCCACTCCCTAGGCTCAAGAATTATTCTGAGGGACCATACACATGCTCTCCCAGACCCCCCCCTCAACCTAGTCATGGAAAATTATGTTAGGTCAATATTATTCCAACAAAATATTCCAGAAGGTCAGGGGACCCTCAGAATAATACTTTACCATGGAAAAACGGATGACACCCAGTGGTTTCATAAAGTCTGCAGACTCTCCGCGCTTGTTGTGAGACCATCCCAAACTCCCAGTGTGCTTGAATAAGAGTATATACTGACATGGCCAAACCGTCATGCCAACACCAGTCATACTGGGCCTTCTCCTCCTTTTTGGTTTCAATCTGCTTGATTCCAGCTTGAATCTCTTCGGTCTTTGCGGCAGCCAGAGCCTTGCGAGGAAGGGATAAGAAACTCTCCGACATGGCAATTCCAACATGGGCTTTGAAGTCATAGATCCTTGGGAAGATACAAACGTGCAAACCAAATGGGCACAGTCAGTAGTGTTTTTTGTCAGTATATAAATCGCGAATAATACTGCAGATCGTCGTGTCGCAAATAGTCCACGTTCGGCCTCAAACACTCCCGGTTACCTTGGCATGATCGCCCGGCTCACCGTACATCCAGCCTCCCGGTGCCTGACTGCGGCATTGCCTGGTGATACCCACACCCACACAGACTGGCCTCGTACTGCTTGGTGGAGGTTGCTTCATCGTCCTTGATCTTCACCAGATCGGCCGTGAAGTCATCCTCACCACAGCTCGGCGGTCGTCGAACAAACACCGAGTTTGTAGAGGTCTTCCTGAAAGAAACGACCATGGTGGCTTGGGGTCGACGGTGATTCTCCATTGCTGTTTAAGATCATTTAAGAAACGATGCAGGGGTGTGTGTGTGTGTGTTCAAATGTGGGTTGATCAAATTCTCCTCCTGCCAACTTGACTTGGGGGTTGCTCCTCTTGGGATCTCGGATATGGCGATACCGTATACCTCTTCCACTGAGCGAATAGCTTTGTGTCTGACAACCTACAAGCGGAGGTAGCTCAACTGCGAGTCTTGCAGGTCAATCGTGTGGTTTTCATTGGTCATTGTCTTCAATTGAGACTCTGAGAAAACAAGTGAAAAGGATCCGAATCCTCAATGAGAAGATTTCATGTGATTTCTGTGTTTGTGCTTTTTGCTTTCTGTGTCCTTCTGGCGAGTTGGGGCCTTGGGAACAAATGCCACAAAGGCAAGAACAACCAAATGCACGCCTCATGTATATATAGATATAGATGATTATAGATGGGCTGTTCCAGTGCAGCAACTCACAAAACAAGTCGTGCTGGAAAAAACAAGAGGCTGTCTTTGCACTGTAAACAGCCTTGAAATCTGATTTGATGACTCAAAAATGAATGACTCTACCGTCGGCCACATGTACTCACACTCAACAGGAACTCAATCAATCGTCACCCCCCAATCAGCTACCATGGCCATCCTGCAAAACCCATCCATTCTGCCGAAACCGGCACGACAAACAGTACAGCTGCATTCCGCTGTCGCATCCGGCGCTTTACCACACGACAGCTGCGGCGGTCCTTCAAGCCCTCCAGCACGCCCTTCACGGTGTCCACGCCATCACCGCGTTGAAGGAAGGACTGGGCAATGCGGCAAGGCGGAAAACCCGGGTCGACAGGCCAGGTTGCCAGGTTTTGGGCCCACAAAGGTGGCGGTAAAATGCGGTATATATATATATAAGGTGTAAAGCAAAAACTGGTTCAATAGAAAGAGAGATAAAACATGCAACACATATGTTCAAACCATGTAAAGCACAAAGAAGTGATCAAGTGTCTTCTTTTGACGCTCCCGATCTTCACTCTGGAGTAGCAGTTGTGTGTGTGCGTCTGTTTTTCTTGGAGGGAATTTCCGTTGTGCTGTTCCAGGGACTCCCGACCGCCCCCCTCCACTTTCCACTCCACATCACACCACACACACACCCCTGGAAAACACCACGGACGCCACGCCTCTACCGCCTGTCGATCCTCCATGTTCAGCTTGGCCGCGTGGCGGCCAAAATCTCACGCAAGGGCCGGGCGGCCTGAGGAAGGTCGTGTTCGCCGGTTTTGGCGTAGGTGTCTAGGGATGTGAATGAATGAAAGGGTGTCTCAAACACTATCATAACAACTTGCTGTAAATGTACCTTTGATACATGTTGATACTCATACAACTCTATTTGTTCCACTCGCTGATCAGCATGTCCAAGGTGGACCCAAGGCTCAGGCAATGAACCCTATTTGGACGGCGCGAATAGAGCCGCATCGCTGAATCTTGTGGTGGCATCTGAAGTCTTCTTGCTAACTCTGGAGATGTTCTTGTTCTTGATAATGTGTCAGTAGAATTGGGAAACCAAACATCCCTTGGGATTGGCACCTACACTGTCACCTGCTTAACCTCCTTAACCTCTGACGTTCCCTAGCTTGCAGCACCAACCTCGGACCCTCAGGACCTCTCACCTGTCAGTAACCAGATTTCCGTGCCCCTGCGTTGCTTTCGGAAAACATCACGGTATACATCCATCTATCCAAACATGAAGTAGAACGGAACCACCTGGTTTTGTTCGACTTTGTTTGTGAGAAGAAATCGATCCACGCCCGGATAAGCGATTCCGGGAGCCCCTGCAGTCTCCTTGCTCTGCAGAAAGGCACCTTCCTTAGAGACGAAGTGCGGAAGGTTTAAGCCTAAGCCAGCTTTAACATCTTTAACCATGGTTGGTGGTTGGGATGGGGATTCTACGTTCTACTACTAAACAGAAATCCTGGCGTTCTACTACTTCTACGTTCTACGATCGATCGGGACCCCAAGGGCGGAGCGGGACCAGCGGGTGATCTGAATAGGTCAATAACGTCGTGTTTGACGTCTGGCAACTTGGTAAACATGGAAACCACACCGTTTCCATCCGTTTCCTCTGCAGTTTTTGAATCACTCCGGCTTGAGATGTCACCCTCTTGACCTAAAGTCTACACTACACACCGCGCAAATGCCGCGTCGGCGTCGAGGTACAATGTCATTTGCACCGGCCATCTGGCGGGGTCAAGGACCACGTTCCCTTGGCCCAACCTGACCCGTTCCCTCAACCTCCCTTCATCTTCCACCCTTTCGCCACCCCGGGGTCCCCAAAACGAAAACCACCGGCTCCGCTTCCAGCTCCGCGCCCCGCTGCGGCTCCCTGCGCCCGCGACCGCCATGGCGGTGATGGCGCTGGTCACGCCGCTGAGGTCCGAGTTGAGGCGCTCCAAGTCGTCGGTGAACTCCTCCGGCGTCCGACGCGGGAGGCCGTCGGGTCACTCCCCGTCCGGCGGCGCCGCGCGGTGTCGGCGCTCCTTCGCCCTTTCGGTGCCTTTCTTCGGTGCGGGGAATGGTTTCTCGGGTGGGCCGCGGTGCTGACGGGACGGGACTCAGCCTGGTGGATGTGCTCGGACGGGTGACACGCGATGACGCCAAAAAGCGGCTGCAAGGAAGCGGCCTTGTTCACTCAAGACGTCGCTGGCTCGATCCGCGAATTAACGCTCCAAGATCTCAAGGATATGTATGGACCGACCGAGCAGCTTCCGCAGCCTCAGCGTCTTTTCGGCTCCGAAACTCGGAAAACCTCTCCTTGTTCTGCTGCCTTCGCAGATGCGTGGCTGTGTCCAAGGCTGCCTGCAGCGACTGAAGCGAGCGAAGAGCGAGCGCCCCGTCGGACGTCTATCGTCTCACCCGGGAAGCCAACAGCTCCGGAACGAAGCGTCGGAAGAATACGAACATGGGCTCCAGCGACTCATCCCCACACCTGGGCTCCGGCATCGGGACCGGAAGGTTTTTTGGGGCTCGCAACACCCACCAAAACATCCTTTCACCATCTTCCAGCACCTTCCAACCAGGTCTTCTTTGGAGGGTTGTTAGGCCCTAACAGGTTTCAATTGGTGACCTGTTGGAGGTGCTGGTTTGGCATCGTCGGATTTTCCCACCCGACGACCATGGTTTCGGGCTCCGCCTGGTTCTTGGCGACCTCATCTTCCGTGGTCTCCACTTCGGCCTCCCGCACGGCGATGACGCTCGCGTCAACCGTCTTCTTTGGCCGGAAAAGGCACGTCGAGAGTCGGCGGAGATGACGAGGTGGAGACCGGAAAAAACGGCCAAATGTCTCCTGTCAGTTTGGGGCAGCTTTGTGGGCGGCTTTGGCTGAAGGAGGAGCTCTGTGTGTTCTGGGAGTCCGGGTGAATGAGTCCTTCGAAGTGATTCTCAAGGTTGTGGACTTCCAGAAGCGGGCTTCGGAAACATGGCACTATATATATCAATATCAAGAAGGTCAGTGGATTCAAAGCAATTGCATGGGGAGGCGGGGAGGCCTCGCCTTTTGGACAGTAAAGCCTCTGTGCCCTCCAGGCATCCTCACGGAAGTGGAGCGGTTTTAAGCCACGACTCGTGCTGAAAAGGAATTCTTGGAAGTCGCGAGAGAACGTTATCCCAAATAATCCGAGGATGAGCGCTTCGCGGCCTTCAATCGATCGCTCTTCGCCAGAAGGATTTCCACGCGATCCTCCAATCGCGGCGGGGTGTCAAGGCATAGCAAGGTGTAGGGAGCGGTGTGCTACGGGTGATCTCTGATGAACACACTCTAAAGAACTTGAGGAGACGGGGGTGGACGAAAGGGTAACATGTCTGCGGCTGCTGCTTGCTGCTGCTGGCAAGCGCCGGAGCACTTCACCACCCCCAATACATTATTGCTAAAGCAAAGACAACTCAGGTAGCAAAACCGCTACCTTTCATGACATGCCTAACACGCCTGCTTTCCGATACAAAACCCTCCGTCTTAGAAACAACCAGGCACGACCAAGCATTCCATGTTGCATCGTTGAGGCCACTGCAAAAGTGCAGAGATACCCCAAAGCCGCGTCCAATAGCGGCATCGTCGGCAACACAAGCGCAACTTAGTCTCCACTAGTTTGGACTCTTGTCATCTTTGGATCCCCTCTGCAAAACCCCACCAAAACCACATCCGGCATCATCTGTTTTTATATGTTTCTAGGATCTCCTTCAAACAGTGAGGGTTTCATTCGGTCTTGGCCCCCTTGTTGCTTCTGGAATCTTCTGGATGACCTGGTCACGTCCCACGACCATGTCCGGACGCCGCAGCGTCCTTCAACTCCGTCGTAGCCATCTCAGCCTCCTTCACCTCACGCTGCCAGGATTGGACAAATGGCCCTTATAGTGGTCCCCAAATAGATAGTGGCGCGGTGTCCAATACATTTTCTCCGTGGGTATCATGGCCCCCTATCCCATCGGGAAATGATGAATAGCAAAGGAGGTCTCAGCCGATTTGCCCAAGACCCTCTGGCAGTTCTTGGGCGCCTGGCCCATTCTTTCTGCACATACAAAAAGAAGATTTCGCACCATTGGTGGACCAACCCGTCACGTTTGTGCAGCACATGGACACGTCACCTAAGGCTTGCACAGCTTTCTCCCTTGCCACGGTGTTCTCGTGGCACCAGCATTTGAACTTGTCCTAGGGACAGCGCGCGATCTCGTCACATGTTCGTCTCTGAAAAAAGAACGTGGTGAACGAAGAATTGGAACCTATATATTTATAATTACCTGTTTCTCCTGCTAATCAGTGTTTGCAAATTTGGAAGCGTTAAAATCAATCTCTTGCCCTTCCACGTACTTCCCTTCTTTGACATTCTGGTGCTCTACACCCGGAAACCGACATGTTCGCGGGTGATTCGGCAGTCTACAGATGTGGTTTTGCCTATGGCCCTTGGAACGACTGTGTGCTGTAGTTTCTGAAAAAGTGCCAACAACTGCAGCATAAGGCAGTTTGAACTAGGGCCTGCGGTGCTCCAATACATTGGCATGCGGCATGCCTGAGAGTGGAATCCTATAAAATTGAAGCGCCTTCCAAGCCATCAACTCTTCCAATTCTATCCGTTCAGAGCGAACGACACGAGAACCTGGTCTTCCCAAGCCATTGCACCAAGATGCATAAGTCTCCTCATCTGCCTTGGCCTAACAGACCGGGATCCGGCACAAAAATCGGAAAGAATAGATCACAGAAGTTCTCAGAAGCACCACCCGGTGGAGTGAAGAATCATAAAACCGCACTCTGGCTGCAAACATCGTTGCAACCGCGGATGGCACCAAAAACCGGATAGTTGGTGTGGACCTTCCATCTCAAAATGTTCACCGGGACATGGTGCCACCCACTGCGGGTCTCAAGATCTCTTTTGAAAACAGCTGGCCTCGCATAAGCAGCGCGCCTCTGAATCCAACTGTTCCTGCATTCCTTGCAATAGTTTCACCACCTTCACACAAGGCACGAGATCTGCGGATTCTCCTTTTTTCAGTTCATCTTATCTTAATTTCATTTCATCTCTTCTCTTAGTCTTCTCTTTGGCCTATGTGGGAGTGGGGCCAAGACTGGGAGACCACCCACTTCGACTTCTTAAAGCTGAAGCAACACCAGCACAACTCTCACAGCCCACACGGCCCCAAACACACATTCGCCATGTGGGAAGAGAGGCTCGAATGCGGGCCTTGGTGGTCGGCCTCACAGCATCTTCTGCATGGAAAGTAAGGCCGGCGGCCTCGACTTGGCGTCCCAACCGGCGGAATTGAACCCGGTGCGAGTTCAACCAAAGATTTGTTACAAGGACGGCGCTTCGGCACGGTTTGGCTATTGATTGTTCTCATCCATTTTGTTTGGGAACTCATTTGCTTGAGGCAAGATTAGGAAGCTGGACAGCGCTGATATTATGCCAGCATGGACCCCAAACAGTTTCAGGATTTTTTTTGCGTCAACTCCCCTGAATTCCACCGTTGGTGGTCACGTCTGCATT
>CAXIVM010000050.1:0-15000 GCA_964035705.1 Porites rus
CTAGATACTACTAACTGGTTACGCGCACATAGGCAACTTATATTCGCCTTAGAAGGTTTATAAGCCCTTTGTAATTCATTTACTAAATCTCCTAACACTTAGCAACCGGGGCGGTCATCCAAGTATGGAATAACTCAGCGCTATAAGTTTAATCGTTGTCGTCTGCGTGGCGATGAACCATGAGGATGTTACTTGCAATTTGGCTGGTCTATGTGAAGGGGGTGGTATAATTCTGACACCGACATTTAGGAATATGTCGGACATATAAAGCCCCCACAGGCGCTCCACAGCCAAACCCAACCCAATACCCCCTCTATTCTAAACATCGGCAAGTATTCGCATTTTCCGAGGTGGACACACACACACACACTGACACCCGGCCGCTTCGCGGCGCTCTCTCGCAGAACCTGAGTAGGTACCTAAAAAGCCCTAGAAGCGAAAGAAAGAAAGACAGAAAGAGCAAAACGAAAAGGGGAAGAGAGAAAGATAGGAGTAGCGAAAAAGATGACTACCTAGCACTTGATTACTTAGCCCTTGACTCAAGCCCGAGGGGTAGGGAAACGTGCCTCAAGAGCCACCTAACAAGCCTGAAAGAAAACCTAGAAAACGAAGAAAGCAATGTCCATGTGTGTGTACATGCGTGTGTCTGAATAACTTAGCACTCTAGTTACTGGTTACTTAGCGGATCTTAATTACGCGCAGTAGTTAGGGAGCGGGACTGTAGTCTTAAACCACCCGGGTAGGGTAGACTAGAACAGGGACAACAGAAGGAAAGGCGCCGACGCACAAGTGTGTCGTGTACGATTTCCTTCTGTTATCCTAAGTAGGGGGAAGAGAAAAGAGGGGGTGGGGGTTCATTCTCCGTAAGCCCGGCGGCATTCTGTTCGTAAGCGCAGCGGCTTTGCGATCAGGTGATTCATGGGTGAAACAAATGGGATCCCGAAACCATAATCCAACGAGTGCAGAAAACGCTGAATCGATCTGTGATTCACGGTGGTCTCAGTGGGGTGTTTTGCGGGGGATCACACTGTGCGCCCGACTGGGACGACACAGCGATACACACTTAGTCACAGGGTTTGCAGTTAACTCTGTTCCACGTGGAGAGGAACGAGGGAACCGCAAGGCGATGAAGTCAGCTCACTTGAATTGTTAAAAACATTGTTGGCGCATGTCTGCAGCAAGCTTCAGCGGAAGGCGGCGGCAGGAAACCTGTTTTGGGAAATATCGTGCAAAACCACCATGAAGCAAAACGAAAGTGGAACAGCGTGGTCAAAAGTTCCGGTTGCAGGTACGTCGGAGTGATCAGCTCCGCGATATCCTCCCAACTCATGAGCAGCTTCGTTGGCAGTAGACTCATGAGTGAGCTACTGCCCCCTGCAAACTGAGTGGAAAACAAACTCCTAGAAACGGAGGGGGACACACTCTGACATTGGTTTGCTGTTTACTCAATTCCCACGATGAGAAGGAAGGTGATGGAACGGCAAGGCGAATGGGTCCGGTCACTTGAAATGTTGAAAAATGTTTCCCTCGCTCTGCGGAGAAGTGCGGTGTCGAGCGATCAGCGCGGCTGCACATCTGCGGTGGAAAGGTGGGTTTACCACAAGGACGGGTTAACTTAACCCTAGGTATATGTTGACCTAACTGACGTTATGTTATAGTGTAACTGAGGTTATACATTTGTCTAAAACTGCGTAAGCTGCAGTAAGTGTTCGGCAGCACTTAAGCTTAGATACAGTGCACATGCTCTGTTTGTAAGTGTTTTATATCTTCTGAATCGAGATTTTGCAAAAACAACTTATTCTAACTTACTGCGCACTTAAGCATACTTACAAAACCTTGTTTTTTTAAATGTTTGTTTTTGGTAAAGTATGTTTTTTTGGATGCTTTTCCTTGGTTTTTTGAATAGATTTTGTTTTTTTCTGATAAAAGTTGCTTTTTGAATAGATTTTTTGACTCGGTTCATTTTGATGGCTGTATACATGCACTATCATTGAGTATAGTTAATTGTGTCAAAGGAGTTGCGCAACTCATGTTGGCGGGGTGTCCGCTGTGTAGGAAATCCCTGCCAAGCAGGGTGTTTGCGACAGACTGAAGGATAAACATTACTCATGCAACAACTCTTTCTGGAAAGAATTGTTGCTATGTACATAGCAAGCTGTGTACAAGCTATCCTGCCAAGCAGGACGCTTCACAGACATTCGCCAGGACAAAGTTAAGACCAGGGCCTGATCTTTACTTTGCTGACTGTCCATTTGTACATAACAAGCTTGTACAGGATCCCTGCCAAGCAGGGTGTGATAATCTCTGTCTTGGAAGGAAAAGCTAAAATGGGTGGGGTTGGCTGACATCCTCTGACATCATTCTGACGACGTGTGTAGTCAGAATGTAGTCGGGCCTGACTTCGTTCTGACGACGTATATGTAGTCAGAATGTAGTCGGGCCTGACTTCGTTCTGACGACGTATGTAGTCAGAATGTAGTCGGGCCTGACTTCGTTCTGACGACGTATGTAGTCAGAATGTAGTCGGGGTGGGTTTGCAATTAAAAAAGATTGACTTCACCCTGACGACGTATGTAGTCAGAATGTAGTCGGGCCTGACTTCGTTCTGACGACGTATGTAGTCAGAATGTAGTCGGGCCTGACTTCGTTCTGATGACGTATGTAGTCAGAATGTAGTCGGGCCTGACTTCGTTCTGATGACGTATGTAGTCAGAATGTAGTCGGGGTGTAGTCAGATGTAGTCGGGTCTTTTTTGGGATGGAGGGTCCAAGTCAATTTTCGAAAAACGGTGTACTTCCTGTGGAGCACAAATATTTACATATGTTAATATATATATATATAATGTATATAGACTCAGACATCTTCCTGTGACAGATTCTTCCTGTGGAGGCGGTGCGTCCGCTGTAGGTCTTGCTGTCTTGTTGAGGGCGGTGTCTCCGCTGTAGGTTCAATTCGGCGGTATACCTCCGCTGTAGGATTGTTGCGGTTCCTCCGCTGTAGGATTGCTTGTGGCATGTGTAGCAACCAATACTTCAGTCTTGGCATGTGGTATAGAGCGTTCATTCAATAGCAGAAGGTTGAAGACGTGGCGGTGTGCCCGCTGTATACTATAGAAAACAAAGGTTTTCTGACGCCATTCCAAAAATGCGCAAAAATATAGGGTTTTTTGAAAAATGATAAAAAAAATTATTGAGACAAAAACCTAGAAAAACTTGAAAAACGTGAAATCAAAAAAAACTTGCAAAAACAAACTTTTCAAAACGCTTGTCAAACTTACACTAACTTATAAGTCAACCTATAAATCAGCTTAAATCTCACGAGATAAGTTCACGGTAAGTAGAATATGTATGATTTCTAAACAAAACAACATGAGCTAAGTTAACCCGTCCTTGTGGTAGGGGAGGAAGCATGAAACACCATGGAAGCAAAAAGCGAGAGTGGACAGCTTGTCAACAGTTGAAAAGGCAGGTACGTGAACCTGGCGTCCCAGGTTCATATCCTCTCCAAACATCAGTAGCTTCGTTGGCCACAGACTGATGAAAGGAGCTGTGGCCCCCTGCTTGTGAAAAAGAAGTGAAAGGTTCGAAAGGCGCCCTTTGGAACAGGGGTTGACACACACACGGCGCCGCTTGGCGGCGCTCGCGTGAGAAACCTGAATAGATACCTAAAGCCTTAGAAACAAAAGAAAGAAAGACAGAAAGAGCAGCGCTAAGAGGGCAAGAGAGAAAGATAGGTGTAGAAAAATGAAAAATGAATACTTAGCCCGTGACTGGGGTAGGGAAACGAGCTTCAAGAGCTACCTAAAAAGTGTGAGAGAAAGCCCAACAAACGACGAAAAGCGCAAGAAGGAAAAGGGGTGCGGTGTCTGAATACTTAGCACTCTAGGGTTACCGACTACTTAGCGGAAACGAATTACAGTGCAATAGTTAGGGAGCGGGACTTTAGTCTTAAACCGCCCGGGTAGGGTAGACTAGAAAAGGGACAACAGAGGGAAAGGCACCGACACACAAGTGTGTCGAGTACCATTTCCCTATGTTACCCTAATTAGGTGGGGAGTAGAACACAGTGGGGGGGGGTCGGGAGACCTGCCTCAAGTGGGGTGGATTCCGTTTTTAAGCCCGGCGGCTGTCAAATTCGTTTTTAAGCCCGACGGCTGTTGGATCAGTTGATTCAGTTATAAAGTGGAGAAAGGGAATCAGTTATCAAAAATGGAGACAATGATTTCCCGCGTGGCTTCAGCGCCCCAGTGAAGGGGATCACACCCAGCACCCAAGTGGGGAAACGGAGGGGGACACACTCTGACATTGGTTTGCTGTTTACTCAATTCCCACGATGAGAAGGAAGGTGATGGAACAGCAAGGCGAATGGGTCCGGTCACTTGAAATGTTGAAAAATGTTTCCCTCGCTCTGCGGAGAAGTGCGGTGTCGAGCGATCAGCGCGGCTGCACATCTGCGGTGGAAAGGTGGGTTTAGGGGAGGAAGCGTGAAACACCATGGAAACAAAAAGCGAGAGTGGACAGCTTGTCAACAGTTGAAAAGGCAGGTACGTGAACCTGGCGTCCCAGGTTCATATCCTCTCCAAACATCAGTAGCTTCGTTGGCCACAGACTGATGAAAGCAGCTGTGGCCCCCTGCTTGTGAAAAAGAAGTGAAAGGTTCGAAAGGCACCCTTTGGAACAGGGGTTGACACACACACACACCCTGGGTTAATTTTTTACTGTTCCCTCCCACTAAACTATTCAGGGTGTTGGAAGAACAGAAGACGATTCAGAAACTAGTTCCAATTCAGAAACGTGCGATTCTGAAACTACAAAGTGTCCCGATTCAGAAACTGGTGGTGGGGATCTAATGACATGTTTGTGTTGATGTAATGTGGACATGTTCGTATTTCACAGACCCGATTCAGAAACTATCCGACTCAGACCCGTTCTAGTTTCGAATCCGTGTTCCTTCTAGTTTCCGAATCCTAGTTTCTGAGTCAGCGCTCCTTCTACTTTCCGAATCCTAGTTTCCGAATCCGCCGTTCTAGTTTCCGAATCCTAGTTTTGTTTCCGAATCCGTGGCCGCCCTAGTTTCCGAATCCGCGGTTCTAGTTTCCGAATGCGCCGTTGACCAATAATTTGGATCCGACATTGAGCATTATACGCGTGCAGCGTGATCATAGAAATTGATTTTGCCACAGTTCATTCAGAATATTGCTATCGCTCGTTTCGGCCAGTTCCCAGCGACCTACATGTAAAGATATGGAAATGTTAAGCTTTTTCTATAGTCCACATGTCCGCTTTGATGTGCAGTTTGTATAGGACACTTGATGTGTAGTATCTGTTCTTATCACTTCGTACCGAAGCGCGTCGGTCCAAAAGGAGAGGCGAGCTACCTAACATGGTAGCGGAGCACTGAAGATCCCGGGCAAAGACCCGGGGGAGGTGCTGGAAGGGGCAATAGCGCCAGCGGTGACGCGTTCGGCATCTTAGGCCCCGGGTAGAGCCATGGAAACACTGACTGCCCACCTCATAGAGGCGCTGGCCTTGATTTCCTTCGAATTTATTGTGGTATGGAGTTTTGTGTGGAGTGATGAATTTGAAATTTTGTTGGACGATTGCCGAGTTTTGGCAGACGACATTTCGATCCTTGCTGAATTACAGGTGGTTTCATTTGCGTTGCAAGGAGCAGAGCTTGTGAAGATGTTGAGTGTTTTTCATTGGGAGAAGGTGTTCATAAGTTGTTTTGCAGGTTGCTTACACTTGGAACCTTTCAGCATTTGTGCAATCTCATTGGTGTTTCTGTCCGTCTGGAAGCTCAGCTCGTTCTGGATGCGCTTGGGCCTGAGTATGTGCAGGAAGAGAAAACGAAATAGAGTGCAATCAAAGAAGCGTTGGAGCAACATTGCACGAAGGAAACACCTGGAAAGGAAGTTGAACAACAAAGGACATTTGTTTCTCTTCTTGATCTTAAGCAATGGTTACGGTGTTTTTGGCATGGATGCACAACAGTTTGGTCAATTCATGCAGGGATTCAGTACATTGTTGAATCGACAAGAGGCTTTCATTCAGGGCATGGCAAACACCATGGGAGCAGGATCGAGTTCTTCGACAGTTGAAGCCTCCGCTGTCGCCAAGAGTTTGGAGAGCGCATCACGGATTTTGAAGACTCCTGACTTTTTCGATGCCACAGACTCATCTGCCTGGGTCAGTTGGCGTCACAGTTTCATGAACTGGCTTGGATATGCTGACAGCCCATTTTTGGAGTCGTTGAGGGACATTGAGAAGCTGGCTCCTACAGAGGAGGTGGAAACTGCGGACTGGTCACAGAGTGATTGGGATCTAGCCCATAAACTCTACGCTGCGCTAACGTCCTACCTACGAGGGTCCGCTTTGCAACTGAGCAGGTCAGGAGCTGAAGATCGCAACGGCTACGCCTTGTGGAAGAGCTTGGTTGACCACTACTCTCCAGCGACTCGTCAGAGGGCTCTGGCCCTAAGCCAAGCAATTTCGTCGTTCCCATCGTACAAAGCTGGCAGTGACAAAAGTCTTCAAGAACATATCATGAGCATGGAGATGTTGGTACAACAATACGACAGTCTTTCATCCAAAGCGTTTGACAGGGATGTATTGTTGGGAGTTCTTTTGAGGCTTTGTCCAGATGCGGTTCGACAACATCTCACATTATCCATTTCAGATGCCACATCATATGCTGAAGTGAGAGAACGAATTTTGGCGTGCGAGAGAACATGTCGTTTGTGGAATGTTGAAGACATCCTCAAGCCGCTGAATAAGCCAAGAGGTCCAGCTGCGATAGACCCCAATGCCATGGAGGTGGATGCAGTGATGTTCAAAGGCAAAGGTGGACAGAAGGGCAAAGGCAAACAGAAGGGCAAAGGACGTGGAGACTGGTTCAATGCATGGAACTGGGCTGGTCGTTGGTCGAAGGGAGGAAAGAGCAAAGGAAAGCCCACCAAAGGCAAGGGCAAGCAGAAGGGGAAATCAAAAGGAAAAGGAAAGCAGCCGAAATGCAAAGGCAAAGCAAAAGGGAAGTTAAGTCCGGATCGGTGCCGGATATGTGGTGAATGGGGGCACTGGGGCAACGAGTGTCCTCAAAGAGAGGTGAGGTTCGAGAAACAAGTGGCCCGACAGGTGGACAGAGCAACATTGATACAAGGGCACCATCAAGCAGTGCAACAACCTACAGCTCTGTCGGTAGTACAACAGCATCAACACAGCGTGGGGTACGTCGTGTTTGTATGTACCATGTGGCCACTCCTCCTTTGCAATTTCCAGAACGCTATGCTTTGTCAGAGGTTTCATCCAATGAAGATTGGACGACAATTTCCCCTCAGGTTCGAACAGTGACGTCCTCAGATACAGTTTCTTGCCCAGTGTTTTGCCTGAATGATGAAACAGACAGTGTGGTTGGTGCAGAATCTCTTGCAGACGATCCGTTCTACTTGTGGTTTTGTTCAGAACCTCAGTTGAGTGTGGAGCATGAGCCTCAGAGCATTCAGACAGAAACATGGCATGTCAGAGCAGTTGGTATGGAAGAGTCGGGCGAGTGGATTGCGTTGGACTCAGGCGCTGATGTTTCCTTACTTCCGCAACGGTGTGTGGCAGGTCAGGAAGTACAATCTCCGGACTTGAGGTTGGAAGATGCACAAGGCAATCAAATTTATCCAGGTTGGAGGCATGCGGAAAGCTCAGGTTGAGTTTGATCACTGTCTAGGAGCAGAATATTGCTTCTTGAGCGAGTCATTCATTGTCTCCAACGTGACGAACATTCTTTTGTCCTTTGGAAGGCTTCTGAAAACAGGTTGGAATTTCTGCTCGGTGGAGCCTCAGGATCAAAAGACAGTTGACCAGTTTGGACAAGGACCTTGCGCAGGAGTTCTTGTGTCGCCAGATCTCATGTGCCGGATCCCAGTGTTCTACAAGAAGAATTCGTTGAGTGTTTTCGCACATGCCAGGAGAGTGAAAGATGAGAGAGAAGAAGAATGTGCTGTTGTGAGAACGGTGTATGTGAGGATGCAGGTGAACGTTGAAGCTTTGAAATCAGGTTGGCAGTTCCTTGAGAATGGGAATCCAGTACACAAACAGCATGGGAAGCAGTTCGTTGATCCAGGAACGGCACTTTCCAGGAGGACATGGAGATTTCGAACGACGATCGTGTTGGTCGGTAGGATTTGGGAAGTCGTTGAGCATTCCAAAGAAATCAGTACATTGTCAGACCTAGAAGCAGACATTCCTGGTTTGGTGTTGGATACAACCGTGCTGACTTTTCCACAGAGACACATTGAACCACTCAGTTCATGCATGTGTAAGCAGATTTTGGATGCCCAGTTGCCTGAAGTCATGGACGAACTAGAAGGGACACCGGAACAAGGTCCAGACATCTTCTCGAAGGAAGCAGGTGTTCCAGCAGAGCTTCAGGATGCCCCAATGCTTCAAAAGGGTGGTCAGGCTGGTGGACACGAAGAACAACCAGAGAGTGTGTGGGTGAATGGAAAGGAGTTGACACGACAGAGCAAGGTGAAGGATCTACAAAACGGTTGCAATTTCCTTGGAGTGAATGCAAGTGTTTCCAAAGCAAAGCTTTATGACCCGTTGTGCTCGTACTTATTCAAGCAACATCAGAAGGACGTTGATCGGTCGAAGACAAGCTTGCAGAAACAGATGATGGGACCTCAACCAAGGGTACAAGACAAAGCAGAAGAGAGACCAACAGATGTTCATGAGTTGGAGCGACATTTTGCAACACACCTCCCATTTGCATCTTGGTGCGACATTTGTGTGAAGACAAAATCTAGAGAGGATCGGACAGTACAGAACACTGATGCTGAAGTTGAGCAACCCGCTGATCCTCATATACAAATGGATTGGATGTATTTGGGAAGGAGTTGTCCTGCTTTGGTCATCATCGATGCTGCAACTCGTTATGGTGCAATCCTCCCAACTCGCACAAAGGGAGCTTGGAGAGCAGCTGCTGAGTTTTGCGTGAAATTTTCACTAGAGCTCAACTACCTGGACAATGTAGTGTTTGTCATGGATTCAGAACCAGCGACATTGGGTCTCCTCGACATGATCATCATGATCAGACAAGAGATGGGATACAAGTCCACAAAGAAAGTTGGAAGACCTTACCACAAAGGAAGGACTGCGAGAGTTGAACGGTACATCCAGACCGTACGAAGGCAGGCTGCAGCACTTGTTGCTGGAGTTGAAGATGGGGTCAAGGAGAAGTTGGACGAGCTTCATTGTCTTCGTGCTTGGGCTTTGACTCACAGTGTTTTTCTTTTGAACCGGTTCCATGAACATGCAGCGATCAAGTCGACAGCCTATGAGATGGTTCATGGACGAAAGTACAATGGTCGTTCAGTTCCATTTGGAGAATTTGTGTTTGGGCTACGACAGCCGGTACAAAAGAAGAGTTCTAGCATTTGGCTCGGTGGTGTTTGGGTTGGCAAAGATTCAGCAGATATGAATGTGATTGTGACACCTGGAGGGCAGTTCCATACAAGATCCATCCGTCGTGGTTCAAGCCCGTGGAGGCCAGATGTGGTGCAGGCATTGACCATGTCTCCGTGGTCAAAGCACAAACCTTCAGGACCAGTGGGATTGTTGGAGGCGCCACTAGCAACGATTGAGGAACGACAAGAAGGACCAGATCCACGGGAGCCTTTCAGGTTGGGCACAGGAGGTATTGATGAAGAAGCTGAAGAAGTTGCAGTCGTATGAACCCACTGAGGTGAACAGCCCACGACAACAGCAAGAACCAGAGCCAGTGTTGGAGGTGGAGAAAGAGCCATTACAAAGGTTGTCAGATTTGCAGCGGAAATCCTTGCTCGACATTCCAGTGATTCCTTCGACCCCGACAGGAGAGACGGCGATGGAACTCGACCCGGACAGAGAGAAGAGAGAGCTCGAAGGCCCAGGAGACCAACGTGGACACAAATCTGCGAGGTTGGACAGGGAAGGCAGCCCGTCATCTGGAGGACCTGTATGCACCGCTCTATGCTGGACAGGTTGAAAAGATTTCCAAACCTCACGGTGACATGGAATGGGAGAAGGAGATCGATTGGGAGGCAATCGACATGGAGATGGACGGCTTGGAGGAGCTGGACTTTGCAGGTGAGAAACCTCCCGAAATCTCACCTGAGGAGTTGCAACAGTTGGATGGAGAAGCAATGAAGGTGGAGGTTGAGAAGCTCACTAAGCTTGGAGTGGTGAAAGTGATTCGAGAGAATGAAATGCTGCCCGAAGGAAAGTTCGTGGACCTGAAGGAAGTCTTCGACTGGCGGTATAGAGAAGGGAGATGGAAGCGACGGTGTCGTATTGTGGCTCGTGAGTTCAGGACAGGTCCTTCAACAGATGAGACATTCTCTCCCACAAGTTCATTTGCAGTTGTTCGATTTTTCCTGATGCTACATCTTTTCTATGGTTGGAAACTTGCAAGCTTCGATATCAGTGATGCATATTTGACCGTTGAACAGCAAGAGGTTTGTTATGTGAAGATTTCAGGTTGGATCAAACAACTGCTAGGTTTGTCTCAAGACATGTTATGGAAATTGCAGAGAGTTCTTCCCGGTCAGCGGAATGGGGCGCAACGTTGGTTCCAGGACTTCACAAATCATTTGCAGAGGCTGGGATTCAAATGTTGCGTTGCAATGCCCTCGGTTCTGAAACATTGCACAAAACGGATGGTGATCAATGTTCATGTTGATGATGAGTTGATTGCAAGCGAAAGTGAGTCTGATTTGTTGTGGATTGTTGAAGAACTGAAGAAAATATAAGCTGCAGATCGAAGGCCCGGTACCAAAGAACATGCTGGGAGAAGGAGAGGAACTCAGTTATTTGAAAAAGACATATATTTTCCTGGCGGACGGCATCTGCGTGAGATCTAGTTCCAAATACATTGAAAATCTGACAAGAATCTACCAACTGGGGAACAGGAAAACAAAGCAGGTGCCAGAGCATTCCTTGTTGGGACAGCCGGATACCTCACCGGAGTTGGACGCCCATGGACAGTCATTGTTCAGGAGCGGACTGGGGATTGCAATGTACCTTTCACAGGATCGGTTGGATATTCAGTACTGTGTGAAATCCCTGGCATCATCTATGAGGAGCCCAACAGAGCAGTCGGAGAAATGTTTGCAGCAGTTGATTTTGTACCTCCAAGGGACAAGAGACATGTCATTTTGGTTGCCTTACACGCAGGCTGGAGTGAGCATGGCAAAGATCTTGAGCAATGCGCCCCAAGACGAATTGGAGGACACAAAACACATCGTGGAAATTTTCTGTGATAGTGACTGGGCCGGAGGTTTGTACCGGAAGTCGACGACTTCAGTGATCATTTTGCTGAACAGTTTGGTGGTACTCTCCTACAGTCGAACCCAGAAGGCGGTGGCATTGAGTTCGTGCGAAGCTGAAGTGCTTTCACTTACGTCAGGATCGAGTGAGGCCATCCTGTTGCGAGAAGTTTGGCAATTCATGGTGGGAGATGAGCGTGAGATTGTGTTGGAAGCTCGAAGCGATTCATCCAGCGGTCGCCAGTGGTTGCAACGGTCAGGCATAGGTCGACTGAAACACATTGACGTTCGGTTGTGTTGGTTGCAGGAAGCTATTCGCAACAAAGTGTTGAAGGCATTACCCATTCCCACACAGACAAACATTTCAGACCTCAACACCAAGAAGTTGACAGCAATGAGGCGGCGATTTTTACTTTCTTTCTTAGGCGCAATCAGGCTGAGTGAAGACCACAAGATTGTTGAGAAAGTTGGTGAATACGAACAAGTTGCTTACTTTGCTGAACAGCAGTGGAAGAATCAGGTTAGACAAGTGACCCGGTGGACAAGAAGCAAGTCCAATAGAATGTTGGTACAGTGCGCCATGATGGTACAGGCTATGAGCTTGAAAGGATGCATGGAACAAGAACTTGAGGAGAAGACCAACAGTGAAAGTCAACAGCAATTTTTCTTGACATTGCTTGTGTTGATGTTGGTGGCATTGCGCAATTGGATTTACAACAACTGGGGTACACTCGTTGCAAGATTCGGACGACGAGGGCAGAAAAGAAACAGAAGTTCAAGAGATGAGGAAGAGCCTGAACCCGAAACATACAGGAGAGTGGTGAGCAATGACAACATTGAGCCTTGGAGCAAGCAGTTCGGATGCTCCTACGACATCTACAGGCAACGTGGAGCCTCGTCCCCCGTTGCTTCCACCAATGCCTGTAGATCCTCCTGAGAGATGGGCAGTTTGGTCGCCAGAGTGGTTCACCTACTGGATGCTTGGTAGAGTGGAGAGACGAATTGAGCGAAGGGCTGGAAGGATGACAGAAGAAGAGAGGAAGAAGTATGAGAAACGTCGAGAGATCCTAAGGTCAACATTGATGATTTTGGAGCAACGACCAGGTGAGTTAGCAAGACTCAGAGCACATCGGTTTTGTCAACAGATGGCAGATTTGTCAGTTGATGAGGAAAGTCCACAGGCACCCGAGGTACCAGAGTTGGAGGAGCCGGGTGCCGAACCAACAGAGTTGATTGAAAGCATGGTGAACAACATGGAGGAGGATGATGGCTATTTCAGTCAGAGTCGAGTTCCAGGAAGAAGCTTGGAAGTTTCAAGCGAGGCGGCGAAGGCCATGGCAAGGCCTGATCGAGATGAAGGAGAAGATGAGGGAAGTGAGATTCCTGATAGTGAGAGTGAGGACACCCGTGTTGGTCGCTATCTCAATTCTACATTGGATGAAGTTTCGGATCCAGAGATGTGGATGAATTTACATCACTATTCATCTGACTCAGAAGACAACAACGAACCGGAGCAACCAAGCGGGTCAACAGGACATTGAGCAATGGTTGGATTTTAATGATTTTACAGATTTCAAATTTCAATTTCAAATTCCAATGCGTGTGGTGGTAGGTTTGCTGAAACCATCTGAACCAGCAACCTACAATGTTTGCATGAAAGTGATTCCTGCAACAGCTGAACCAGGATCACTAATGGCACTACGATTGTTGACAGTTTGAACGTTTGAGCTTTTGAACTGCTGACAGGTCGAGAATCCACAAAGTATTTTTGTCGGAATGGAATGAACTATGCCGGAACTCTGCATACAGAGTATGTAGAAAGGGGCCAAGCGGACTTCACCACAAACAGAGCCTCAATCGGCTATGTTTGAGGCGGCGTGTTAAGCTTTTTCTATAGTCCACATGTCCGCTTTGATGTGCAGTTTGTATAGGACACTTGATGTGTAGTATCTGTTCTTATCACTTCGTACCGCAGCGCGTCGGTCCAAAAGGAGAGCGAGCTACCTAACAGGAAAGCAAACATTTGGCAAGAGGATTGAAACATCTCAGCAGTCTTTACTTTTGAGGAACCTTTTGAGCAGTTTATGTAACAGATGGGAAAAAACTCTAAATACTTAAGACTGGGATGTGGAGACCCAGACTGGCAGAAGCCACCTTGGCCTGATTAACTGAGGTGGTTCCTGGTTGTGAAGGCGGCCTCGTTCCAAACTTCCAGATCGACGTGTGGTGGCTAAGTTTTGGAACAGGTGGAAGTTATGCGCAAGAAAATTCCACGATGACGTCCAATGCAGTTGTAAAGAGAACCTTGTAGAAGAGAGTTTGTAGAGGGCACTTTTAGAGAGTGGGAAGTCTTCTCGTGCGACTTCCTGAATGATAGTGGAAGATGGCCCGAATGACAACAAACAACATACCCACTCTCAGATGTTGCGCGAAGGCTTGGCGCGCGTAGTATCGGTTCGATGAACCCCTCCATTTTGGGAGTTTCTACCGAAAACATGCAAACCTAAATCTGCTGGAGATATTGTCCAACTCGCTGGAGAGATGTCCATAAAGCGCTCAGCCAAGCATCGCTTGGCTCGACAATGAGAATGGACCCAGTGATTCAAAATGGAAAACACTCGAAAAGCGGCTCGCTTCAACAATAAAAAGGTGTTTGTCCAAACCCACAGCAGCCACCACTAATGAAATGCCAAGAATTCGTGAGTCAAGTCCAGCGGAAAGGTTGGCAGTGCAAGATGCCAGGTCAAAGTGGAAGTCAATGCAATGTAGATCACACGGTTCCATGTGCTGTGTGCAGCAAGGTCTTTGACTACCATTGCCTTCTGAAATCTGACGTGGGAAACATGCAGGCCTGGCACGATTGGGAAGCCGAATCTGGACAATCGTGACCGTTGCCTTTGAGTGTTTTTTACATCTCAGGTGATTCCAAAAGTGATGTGGATGCCTGGATTCAACCAACAGATGGAGATCCATGTCCAGGCCGTGACAACAATTGACCCTTTGGATGGGAAACAAGGCCGAGGTCTTCTCATCGCCGCTTTCCAATACAAGTTTTTCTCATGTCCCAGCCAAGCAGGAGGTCATTATTCGAGCTTGAAAAATTGAATTCGTTGAGATTGTTTACACTAGTAGGGGGAAAGGCAGGGTCGCATAGACAGTTCGGGAGCACCCTGGATTCAGGGCACCCATTGACTTTGAACATGTTGCTGGGTGAACGCCTTTCACCAATCGCCCCCTCCCTTCCAGACATCAAAATGTGTTTCCAAAACAGGTTTGAAACTGACAAATCAACACTGTGTCAGAACATGTTGGCTGAAGCAGACCACCTTGAGAACCTGGACCTGAACCATGTCTTGGCCTCCTATCATCCCCTCGACCCAGATGACTCGGAGGGACCCCTTTTGCCTTAGCCTGAAATAGGCCCGGCGCTATGTGGAAAACCGTGAGGTGCTCTTACGCTTCCCTTTGGACCTCGTTCCCAACAATGCGTGTGAGCTATGGATTCCATTAAAGCGCTCTTATGAGCACCGCCGTTTGGACCTCACGGCGATTGATATCAACCAGATGTCGGACTTCCTCGAAATATTCACCGATGACCGCCTCAGTATACATGCAGCCACCCGTGTCGAGTCAGTCCTTGGTTCTGCGGCCATCTCCACGAAAAGCCGTGAGGCGTAGGCTGCATGTTGCGCTTCCCTTTGGAC
>CAXIVM010000051.1:0-11000 GCA_964035705.1 Porites rus
TTTGCTGCGTCGTTAAACAGTGTCATGATCGAATGTTCGATAGTTCAAAAACAATGCTAAGTAGTCAATTTTATCAATTAGAGGCAACGTCATGTTCGTGTCAGGCAAATGCAACCCGGGCCCTTCTTTTGATCGTGTCGTCCACCGTTTCAGAAACGCCTGAGCGGACTTTCCCACAAGGCGCATAATGGTAACACTTTTGGCCAAGTTCACTCGAAAGTAATATGCCCATAGACAGATTGTATATAATGCATTTCAAATGGATATCATCGGCATAAATAATAATATGAGAGATTATACAGGACATATCATGATGGTCCAAAAGGTCAAAAATAATAAAGACATAGAATCAGAAAATACATACATAAAATACAGAGAAATTGCGATCTACACGGAACCCTTTTCTACTATTAATTAATTATTACCAACCAAATACCATACTAACACCAATACATCCAACCAGACTTCTCTAAAAGGATAACGAAGAAAATGGCAAGAACTATATACCTCAATAGATTTTATCTATTTTATTATTTCAATCAATATTATTTAGATAATAATTTAATTAAAATCCAATAACGAATGTAAATTATCCAATCGTATATATTTAGCCAAAACATATCAATATTTATAAAATTCGAATTAAATACAAGCGATAAGATACAAAATATCTAAAATTTTAGAATGCATGCTTTAGATTCGTAAATATTTAATCTCATCCTTTATGTGGATTTCATCGTTCCCAATAATTCGCATTCGAAACAAGATAAATAGTTATCAAAACCCTTAATAATATTAATAATGTTTCATTCAATATCAATTATATTATTTATATCATTATATCCCCATATTTATTTTAATTAATTTTCATTCGTTCATAAAACCTCCAATCCCACCTATCGATTCGTTTTCCTAATAAATATTACAATTCCTAAATTAATCTTAATTAATTATTATATTAAATATATATATATAAATAAATATATTATTTTTTGATTTTTAATTTATATATTAACATATAAATAAATAATTTCAATAATATAAAATTTATAGTTCAAGAATCTAATATTAAAAAGCATCATGTACCAAAGATTATGTTTAAAAATAAATATAGTTTATATGTCCCACCCGATTCCATTAATCATTATTTATTGAAATTATTGAATTATAATGTGCCTGGTCCTAATTAGTCCGTAGGATCCCCGCCACCGCAAGGCGGTTGGCTATTAGGACAAAGACGGACGGCCGCCCCCGCCAACCACGCGTAGACCACACGCAAGTAGTCCCGCTAGGCCATTGGCAAGGAGGCTCCAAGCCCTCCCGGAGAAAACGGAAGAGCGAAAAATCGCAAATACCGCTGCTTTCTGCTCTTGCATACAAACGCAAACGCTAAAAAGATCGGAAAAACACAGGGTCTTTAGATGCGTTTAGCGTTTTTTTGTAAAACATGTTGTTCTTCAAATTCGTGTTTGTCCCTTTTAGATGGCGTGGGATGGCCTCAAAATGCGAGATATGAGATATGCCAAGGGGCCTCGCATTGTCAAAGGTGCAACCACCACCACCACAGCCACAGCCACAATCGCAACACCAACCACAATCACAACGTTTGATTGTACAACCACCACCACAACACCACCAACAAGCACAACAACCACTACTACCCTCACCTGTTTGCCTCTGCCGCCTGCCACTGGGCCCCTGCTGGCCCGCTGTTGGGCATAAGCCCCTAAAACAAATATCCTGTGCATTCCTGTGCCTATTACAGTCCATTTCCAATACTGTCTGCATTTGAGAGGCCTGGGGGTACAAACCAGAGGCGCAGATCTAAGCCTGTGTGGAACACCTTTTCTCCGAAGAGTCGGAGCACGGCCGGGACCGTGAAAGGATCGCACGCTCCACCGGCAACTGGCAATATGCCAAGCCTTCATCCAGCGGCGAATGTGTGTGGCACGCTGAGGAGCTGAAAAGTTAAGTCCACGTCCAGGTGGAATCCGATGAAGTACAGTCATTGAAAGTTTGGCTTCTCTTTGCAAGCCAAGGAGTCTTCGCTTCTGTGAGTCCGAATTCAGTTGAAATCTTAAGAATGACTGGCTCCAAGCTGGCATGTAATGCCATTTGCCACTTAAAAGCAAGGCCTTTGTTTGGTCAAATGGACCATGCTTCTTGTGACTTGTGGAGCTTGAGTCGGTTCCCAAACGCTGCCGGAAAGGCAACAAACGCTGCAGGCCCTGCAGGCGAGCAAGTGGCAGTCAGTCATGTCGATCCCCGACACAGCTTGAATTTGAGTAGTGAAGTGGCACCTTCTGCCAGTCGAAGTGGCCTGTCGAAGGAAGTTCCATTTGGTGCGGAGACAGCGATCCACCCCGCAGGACCCCTTCATGAACATGGGAATGTTTGATGACATTGAGGGCCAAGGGGATGCTTTCAAAGGATGCTTTCGGCTATCAATATTCAGTTGCCTCTTGAGACTCCTGCATATAGAAATCGCTTTATGAGAAAGTCAAGCTGATGCTCGGGATGTCATTGGCTTGAGAGAATTCGAGGCAAAACGTCATCTGCTCTGGACATTGTCAAAGGGCTTGGACGCCGATGTTCCGCAAGAATGTCCTCTGTCTGTGCCAACGAAGCATCTGTCTCGGCTTCCCAGATCGTAGGCCATCTGCCTATTGAACATGCTGCTCGCAGGCTGCGACGTGGTGACACCATGCCATCCTTGAAATGAAGGAACACGACCTCACCGCAAAGGACGCAGTGAACGCACCACCGCGGAGTACACAAGGTCCACAGCAGGAAGAGCAACATTGTGCTCTCCCTTTTCTTCCAAAGTCAACTAGGTCACTCTTCCACACTGCTGGAGCCATTACTTCGTCAAGACATTCTCTCCTCAAGTCGGTCGTTCTCCCACCTCACAAGCCATGCCACTCAGGTATCAGAGGAAAGAAAATGGTGTAAAGAAATGTTAATTCAAAACTGAAGGCTTGGCTATTGAGAAGGTTCCCGATCAAATCCGGGTTGGTGGATTGAAGAAGCGAGTTCCTTCAAGGCTTTTGTTGCTACTATATCGTAGTGTCAAAGTATTGTGCGTTTGCAAGGCGCAAATAATATTCCAGGACACTACCCCACATCCCACTACGTCTTGCAAGAGTTAGACCAAAGGTTGCTATGCGTCGCAAATCTCTCATTGCCAGGAAACATAGAAGTCCTTGGTCATCTATGCAGTCCGAGAAGTTAAACCCACAGACCCCCCGCGGTCGCGGATGGTACGGTGTCTCACCAGCACCTGAATACACACGTCGTTCTCCAGCGACAGGTCCGGTGGCAGGTCTCCGCTGCGTTCGGTGCACTCTCCGTGACCCACCCGCATCAGCCTTGGATGGATTCGGTCGGTTCGGGTGGACCCCGATATGTGAGCTCTTATCGACGGGTATGTGCATGGATCAGACATTCATAGAACCTCGAAAACCCTTCGCCCTTCCTGCACGGATGTTTGAAAGGCGTGTTTGTTTCCCTGCAGCCGCAGCTTGACATGCGTCTGAGATTGTGGTCACCTTGTGGAAAAAGAAACACTTGCGGAGTGGAAGGATGAGTGAACAAACTTGTACGTGATCTAGCTGACTGGTTCTTAAACTTTATCCTTCGGTGGCCTTGTGAATCAACATCCAAACAAAACCAACCAAAAAAACAAACTGGTTCATCTCAAAGAGGCTGCCCCCGTCCTGGCGGTAGGTGATACCAGCCCCCATCAATGCATCGCCAGGTTCCCTTTCTTCAGAACATCTGATTCTTTCCAAAGAGAGTCAGCCTGCCTTGCCGGCCTCTGGTCCTACGCAACCACGATGATGAACAACAGAGACGAAACAATCGCTGGCAGTTGCCAAACAGGAAAACAACAAGAAAGAGCTGCTGAACGCTGTAGGTGCACTGTTAGGAGTACTTTCTGGGGTGCACAAGGCAATGGAAAGAACCAAGAAAGAATTTCTACACAAGAAAACAACTTTGAACTTATGTCTCTACAGCATGTCTCTTGATTCAAGCCACCAAACAAGTACCGTGGCCTGTTGCAAGATGCACATTACCAAATGCTAACGTTGGACTTTAACACTAGAGTGTCACCTCTTATCGGTGTATCTATCAGCATGGAGCTTGCGAGAGGGGTGAACCCCTTCCTCCGCTTCCCTGCTTCGATCAGCTGTTCGCGTGCCACACGTCGTCTAGGGAGGCTTGCCGTGGGATCTTGCGGAGCCCTCATGGCCAGTCCTAGAATGTCGGTCGGAGTCCACGCGCATTTTTAAAGGAGGGGAGGGGAGTAGTGGTAGTAGTTGTAGCAATTGTAGTAATTGTAGTAATAATATTACTGGTAGTGGTCGTCGTCGTTATCGTAGTAGTAGTAGTAGTAGTTGTTGTTGTTGTTGTTGTTGTTGTTGTTGTTGGTAGTGGTAGTTGTTGTTGTTGTTGTTGTTGGTAGTGGTAGTGGTAGTGGGTAGTGGGTAGTGGGTAGTGGGTAGTAGGTAGTAGGTAGTAGGTAGTAGGTAGTAGGTAGTAGGTAGTAGGTAGTAGGTAGTAGGAGTAGTAGTAGTAGTAGGTAGTAGGTAGTAGGTAGTAGGTAGTAGTAGGTAGTAGTAGGTAGTAGTAGGTAGTAGTAGCTAGTAGTAGTTAGTAGTAGTTAGTAGTAGTTAGTAGTAGTTAGTAGTCGTTAGTAGCCGTTAGTAGTCGTTAGTAGTCGTTAGTAGTCGTTAGTAGTCGTTAGTAGTAGTTAGTAGTAGTTAGTAGTAGTTAGTAGTAGTTAGTAGTAGTTAGTAGTAGCGAGTGGTAGTTAGTAGTAGTTAGTAGTAGTTAATAGTAGTTTTAGTAGTAGTTAGTAGTAGTTAGTAGTAGGTAGTAGTAGGTAGTAGTAGGTAGAAGTAGGTAGTAGTAGGTAGTAGTAGGTAGTAGGTAGTAGGTAGTAGGTAGTAGGTAGTAGGTAGTAGGTAGTAGGTAGTAGGTAGTAGGTAGTAGTAGTAGTAGTAGTTGTTGTTGTTGTAGTAGTAGCAGTAGCAGTAGCAGTAGCAGTAGCAGCAGCAGCAGCAGTAGCAGTAGTAGGTAGTAGTAGGCAGTACTAGGCAGTAGTAGGTAGTAGGTAGTGGGTAGTAGGTAGTGGGTAGTAGGTAGTGGTAGTAGTAGTAGTCGTCGTAGTCGTAGTCGTAGTCGTCGTAGTAGGAGTAGTAGTAGTAGTAGGTAGTAGTTAGTAGTAGTTTGTAGTTAGTAGGTAGTAGGTAGTAGGTAGTAGGCAGAAGGTAGCAGGTAGTAGGTAGTAGTAGTCGTAGTCGTAGTCGTCGTAGTAGGAGTAGTAGTAGTAGTAGTAGTAGTAGGTAGTAGTAGGTAGTAGTTAGTAGTAGTTAGTAGTTAGTAGTTAGTAGTTAGTAGTTAGTAGTTAGTAGGTAGTAGAAAGAAGGTAGTAGGTAGTAGGTAGTAGGTAGTAGGTAGTAGGTAGTAGGTAGTCGGTAGTCGTAGTCGTAGTCGTAGTCGCAGTCGTAGTCGTAGTCGTAGTCGTAGTCGTAGTCGTAGTAGTAGTAGTAGTAGTAGTAGTAGTAGTAGCAGTAGCAGTAGCAGCAGTAGTAGTAGTAGTAGTAGCAGTTGTTGCTGTTGTTGTTGTGGTTGTTGTTGTTCTTCTTATTGTAGTTATTAGTTAGTAGTTATTAGTTTTTAGTTTTTAGTAGTAGTTAGTTAGTTAGTTAGTCAGTTAGTCAGTCAGTCAGTCAGTCAGTTAGTCAGTCAGTCAGTCAGTTTAGTTAGTTAGTTAGTTAGTAGTAGCTAGTAGTAGCTAGTAGTAGCTAGTAGTAGCTAGTAGTCGTTAGTAGTCGTTAGTAGTCGTTAGTAGTCGTTAGTAGTCGTTAGTAGTCGTTAGTAGTCGTTAGTAGTCGTTAGTAGTAGTTAGTAGTAGTTAGTAGTAGTTAGTAGTAGTTAGTAGTAGTTAGTAGTAGCGAGTAGTAGCGAGTAGTAGTTAGTAGTAGTAGTTTTAGTAGTAGTTTTAGTAGTAGCTAGTAGTAGGTAGTAGTAGGTAGTAGTAGGTAGTAGGTAGTAGGTAGTTAGTAGTAGGTAGTTAGTAGTAGGTAGTTAGTAGTAGGTAGTTAGTAGTAGGTAGTTAGTAGTAGGTAGTTAGTAGTAGTAGTAGTAGTAGTAGTAGTAGTGGTAATAGTTGGTGAAGCAATATTCTTCGACACCTACAAACTGTTTGTTGACCACAGGCGGTGAAAAGAATGCCTTTCTGAAAATTGTCCTCTGAATTGGTCAAAACATCCCAACGGACCTTATCTGAATCAACAAGAAGACTTGTTCTTGATGTAATTGCCCGAACACAACTTGCAGGATCAGAATAGAAAACTCAACTGGATAAGCAGTATCCATGTAAATCAATGACTTACTGCAGAAACCTTGGGAGAAGAAATCTGTCACACATTCTGGTCCCCTCCATGGGTATCGCACATCTCTTGGCTGTGCGACTTGGCGAGGGTCCATCGAAACATCCAGGGTCGATCTTCTTGCCACCAAGGCTCTGCTGGCAACTTGCTGTTGCCTTTCTGGTTCACCACCCGCACGAGGTGATGGGCGAGAGATGTGATGCTTTAAGGGTGGAAAACCGCCAACATGATTGTCATCGCAGCAGCAACGGTCCGCCTGTCAAGCCAGCATGTCTGCAACGTTGAACTCCCCTTTGTGACAGAGAAACAGGACTCAAGTCATCTGCCCTTGGATGTGCCAATCCAAGGACGGGGCGAAGCTTACACTGCGGAAGTGTTTCTTGACGGACAAAGTAACACCAATGGGCCCGAATCACAAAGAGTGTCAAGGGGTACAGCACATTGTAGCAGCTGTATCGGCCACGAAGTGAGGAGAACAGTAGATCTGGATGTAGTTTGCATCACAAATGCTGTTGTGTACAAGCTTGCAAACTCTTCTTCAGCAGTTCGAGGTGACATTCATTGACAAAAATAGCAACCTTGATCGTGAAAAAAACATTGTAATCTGCTGCAAGTACTTTTGCATCAAGAAGCGAGAGCAAGTCTGACTCCTAAATTCCCACACAAGTTGCTTGGCCGACTGGCAAGAATGCACTTGGTGACAAATCTCCGGCTGGGCGCACTCAAAAACAGCGGGTGAACATGTTACTGAAGAAGAGACACGTCTGACAACGGAGAGTCTTTGAAAACGACAATTGCAACTCGCTTCTTCACCTCATGGTGAGGCACTTGGTGCGCACAAGACCTGTAAGCAGCACTTGTGATGGGCGCAAGCAACCCTTGCGATCTGAACATGTTGGGCGTCCCGCAGGCGTTGCTTCAACGCAAGATCCAAGCAGTCGAACGTCGATGCAGCACAGCTTCGACGCATCAGGAAGCCGGAATATTCATCACATGCAACTTTAAGAATTGCTCGGCAGCGGCAGCTTTGCTGTATTTTTGCCACGGGCCCTTACTTTTGACCCCAAACTTTGGCATCCAATCTGCATTGTTTACGTCTTGGAGCCTTCCAGATTCTAGTTACCCTGACCACATGCCTTTTGAGCAGTCCACTGATTTTTTCTGCGAACACCCCTCGCTTCTTGAAGAGCGGTGTCAATCTCGGGGCATATGTATCACTACCACGTAAACACTGCATGCTGAAAAGCAGTGCCCTTGCCAATTGCTGGTTAAATACGTGAGGCTCTCTACAGCATTTCGGAAGCCCTAACAGCTTCGTGTGGAGCTTCCTGGATAGATGGGGACATGAAAGTGCCTGTCGGCAGGGCAAAACATTGCGTTCTTGGCCAAACGTGCTTCTGAAGGGTTTCTTATTTGCATTCAAACCACTAAAAACCAATCCCAAATCACAGAGGGTGGCCTTGGGCTCAGGGATGTCAAAGCCTTTGTTCAGCTTGACCTACGCATGGTAGAGTAAACAATCAAGAAGCGAAGCTGGCACCCTGGCAACTTCGGCACCTTCACTATCTTTGCAAGAAAGCACCAGCTACTCCACTGAAGCTCATAAGCTCACGTGACGAGACAATGATCTTTCAGTGGCGGCTTCGCTGGCTCACCACGATGCGAGACTCCATGTTGTGGGCATAGCAGAAGGCACCCCTGACAGCACAAGAGCCAAAACCTCTCCACCGTCGGACTTGCGGAGCATCTTTGCAGGTTGGCATTTTGATGGAAGGTTGCTCAAATGAAATGAGAGTCAAAAGCATCTTTAAGAACTCACATAAAGAAATGAGCAGTTCCAAATCCAGAGAATCTCTGCTCTTTCGCTGCCTGTCCCTTGCTGTCAAAAAGAACCGAGCTTAGCTTAGCTTCATAGTTGGTCTTATGCGATGGATCGGAGCTATGTACTTCGTGCCACACAGCCGGACGAATGAGGCAATGGGTGGTGCTGGTCTCTGCTTGTCACTCGAATTCTCCTGCAAATCTTGGGCTTTGAAAATCGAAGCTTGGGCCACCTGGACCTAGGTCTTGTCAACTTGGGCATCGAAGGCATGCCAGGAGTCTACCGCTCTGGAAGCTGTGCAAAGCTGGTGCCGCAAAAATGTTCACGACCTGCCACCTGGGACAACAACCCCAGTGACCAGTGTCACTGGTTGACTCTTCCTGTCACTTGTTGACACAAGAAGGGACTGTTTTGGTTTACATTCAAATGCAAAAATACCCCAGGAAGGGTTCCCCGTGGCACAGCCCCAAGAGCTTCAGGAGCAAAAAGGTAACTCAACAAAGGAGTGCCAAGACAGTTCAAACGGTGAATCTTGCTATAAACCTGACACAGAACTGAACATCGGACGAATGTGCTGCAGGCAGTAGATCTTACAAAGCTGGCCTTGACACCTGGATGGAGTGCTTTCAAGCTTGTACAAGCATCTTTCGATGTACAACATATGGAGAACAAGCCCGTGTGCTTCTCACTTTAGTAAGCCTCTGTGGCCATTTCATCTGCTCGACCAAGCTGACAGAACTTCCTGCTGAGACTGAGCGTCCTTCCGCAGCAACTCAATCCTCCTCTGCAAGAAGTAGTACCCTACTCAGAGATACGACCCTTGATGGAGCACTGGTAGATATACAATCCGGAAGCAACACTTGTGGTCCAAAACTTGGAAGCTCAGCTGGAGAGATAGGTCGAATTACTGACGCATAAAGGTCTTGCATTCACCCTCAGGTTCGTTTAGCTTCATCTTAGCGTCATGCTTCTTGTCAATGAAGTATGGTCAATTAGTGATTTACTGGTTGGTAGCTTCACCTTCGCTGCTCTCTTGCTTGTCAGCACAAGCCCCTGGGCACCCATAGGTCACGAGGACGCAAACGAAAGCTTAACATGTCCTCCTCCAAAAACCCTTCAACAGAGAGAGGATGCTCGTCTTTGGCCAACAGAATCCAACCTGCCGGGCGGGAAGCATTGTCGATTTGCCTCGTCGAGGGACCGCAAAGCTATGAATCGAGTCAAGAATCACTTGACCCCAAATGGAGGGGGAAAATACTCTTCACTGGACAGCTAGCTCAATGCCTGAAGGAAACGCCGGCAATCTGTCGAGCCCTTCTCTTGCTCAAGGGCGTGAGGCACCGATACGGACCCGACATGAGTCGTTCCCTCCGAGTTCCTGAGCATTGGAGACAAAGCAGTTGGCGACCATCAAGAGATTAAGCCAAAATCTTCCAAGTGAAGCCAACCTGCATAGGAGTTGCAAGAATCCTGAATCTTGGGAAGACTTGGTCCGAAATCCATGGATCTGGGACATGAAGAACTGGTGGTCACCAGCAACCTGCTCGCCTTCTTGCCATGATTTTGGCTCATCACAGAGCTGTTCTGCGGGCCGGAAGTAGAAAACTCAAACCCATCACCGAACGAACCAACAATAGAGGTGCGGCAATGAAACGGCTGGAGAATGCTGTCGGTGTATGAAGTGTTTTCTTGGGCTGCAATTTATGGGCAGCTTTGTGTTAGGTTGATCGACTCGCTACAAGAGCTAAATCCTGCAGTGCTGGGCTCAACCAGACACTGGGGGCCAAAAGAACAACAAGTTTGCTCCAGATCGGGAGGTCATCGAAATCAAATTAACTTCCTTCCCGTCGGCAGCCTTGCAGTCTCAGCCAACTTCTGCATCTCAAGCTGTGGTTAACGGTTTATAAATGAGACTCGCTTGACTGACCTGAATCAGTGTGAAATCATTCCAATTGTTGGCGCGCACCCTGGCAGTGTCCAGCATCCAGAAAGTGCCTCTATGAATGAGGCTACATGCAAGTTTAGGCACGTGATATTTCCATCTGCTTCATCACCTGAACTCGGTAGGTCAACGAGGTCTCTGACCGCAACTCTTCCGTTGTACTTTATGAGCAACGCATTACTTTGCAGGCCTACCTGGACCGAAGGTTCTGCCAATCTTGCATACCATATCAACAAGGTGACGCAACTGGAAACACCTCCAAGCGAACAAAAACGCAGTCACCTGTGACTAAATCCTTCATTCCGCAGGTGGTGCAAGCTTCGCTGGCCAGAAGTGCGTGGCAGCACAGTGGGCTGTCACTGGACTCTAAAGATCTAGCAAGTTCGTGCCTTACATGCACTCATGCTGTCCCTGGCTATGTGAGAAGCCTGAGCCGGCTCTTAGCAAAAGCGACTCTTCAGCCGTGGACAACTTGGACTGAAGTCCAAAGAGCAACTTCCTGCCTGACAACAAAGACTTGCTGTGCGTCAGCTACTCTTGAAAGACCCAGAACATATTTGACAAGTCCTGTCCACAGAGAGAGCAGTTCAGCAGAGTTCCATCGCACCTTTCACTCTGATCCAATTCAAGCCTCGTTCCTCTCATTCGGAAGCAACAACTACTGACTTACTGACACAAATGCAACGTGCGTCCTTGTGCTTGCCTCCTTGAACTTCTGGGCAGTACTTGACGCAACTGGTGTGTTGCATCTTTAAAACTCTAAAGTGTCTACAGCCGACAACTTTGCCCTCAACTTTGCAGGCGAAAAAACACCCCTTTAGCAAGCTTTCCATGCCAC
>CAXIVM010000052.1:0-16613 GCA_964035705.1 Porites rus
TGCTTGAGCGGTGGACCCATGTGGCACAACGATGTGGTCGCTTGCAGCCTTGCACGGAGGAGTGGAACTGCTTGTGCTGGCAGAGCCTTGTAAACTTGTGGCCTTCATTTGATCCTGAAGGAGCCTTTCTAGTGCCGTCACTGGTCATGTGTTCTGCTTGTTCCTGTCACAATTGCTTGCGATCAGTTAGTTGCCCGAGTTGTGGTGGCTGAAGAAAGGTCCAAATGATTCCTCTCAAGTGGCTTTCCTTTTCAAGAGCACACGGCATGCGGCCTCATAAATTTGAGGTGCAGCAATTGGGAAATGCGGATTTGCCTGGTGACAGCCATTTTGGAGTAATGCAACTGCACATAGCAATAAGCAAACACTTGTCATCTGCCCATATGTTGCAACTGGAACCCTGACCATGTTAGATTCCAGAACAAGGCATGACAAGACTGTAAACACACAAATGTTCACTCATGACTCACGAACAAACAAACTGCACACCTCCAGCGCCCTGAACATCTCACACGCAAGTCTCTCTCCATGGGGTATGCCTGGCTGGTCTCTAAGTGAAGTTGAGCAAACACCATCGTACTGCCATACGGCTGCAAGGCTCGCTCAGTTGCTCCGCTGATGCACATTTTGCTGCAAAGGACTTGGTCGGTAAATTAAGGAACGAATCGAAACTGCATAGTTCCATTGCAACATTTTGCAACGGTTCTCAGGTTCTCCATCACGGTCCAATTGAAGCTTTCGGAGCTTTCTTTCAAAGATCCCCAAAGCATGAAACTGAGAGACTCAGAAACACTGAGCAGTCCCTCGCATCAGATTTTGCAAGCGTTTTCGACACTCTTCTTGCATCACCTAAGTCCTTTTGTCTTGATGTCTTCAAAGAAAACAAAGTCAATCAAGAAGGTCATCCCAAGGAGGCCGGCCTTGCGTGAGGCTGGATCCCGGCGGAAAGACAACTGCAAAGGTGTCGGCCGTAGAGCAACACTCCTTCTTCAATCCAGCCCAAACCTTGCGGATCTGTGGAGTGTTGGCATCCTCATACTTCCCTCCGAGGACTTCTTCACTCTTTGGATCGTGGAAGTAGAAGGGCATGTAGACCAGACCCTTGCCACTGCAGCAGTTGCAAGCCACACAAGCACCGCCGCAGCAGGTTTCAGGCTTGATCAAGTACAAGACTTCATTGTTCTCGTGGTAGGTGAACTTGGGCACACAAAGGCACATGTCACAGTAGTAGCGAGACTCTGATCCAATTGATTGCCCTTTCGGAGTGTGCGGTGTAAGCTGTGGCAAACAGCAGCAACAAGGGCAATCGATAGATCCTCCGTTGTCAGTTTGGACCGTAAAAAATGCTGGACACGTTAACGGCTTATCATAGTACAGGATAGGTTGGCCACCAGGATCCCCTCCACTGGAGACATGCATTTGAAAGTTGCGTCCAGCAGGGTTGCAGACCCTGCAGCAGCAACTGGAATGCTCAATGGCATACATGATGTCTGGAACTCCCATTGCTGCCTCCGTCACTCGGATGCCATCAATTGCTTGAGGATTGAAAGGTGCCACCTTGTACTCTGACTTTGCGTCACAGCCCAAACACTCCTGACAGCAACCACGCATCGTTTGCTTTACCAAGAGTGCTTCATGAGGGCCAAAGACGGACTCCAGCTCATAGCCTCCAGCATCCATTTCCACTTGCTTCGGTGCCTCCATTGCGTGCTTTTCGGCCTACAGGTGGTGTGAAGCTTCACTGACGCGTGTTTGGGCCAAACTTTGTCTAAGAGAAAGAGCAGTTTGAGAAAACGGGTCGACAAACAGCTTGTTGTTGGACTTCGTGATCAAAAAATACCTATATGATTCAAACATTGCAGGTTGGCATCATTGTGCATCAGCACCTCACTAGCAAGCCAAGGACAACTGCTCTGAATCGATCAAGAAGGTTGTCAACACCATTGCTGTAACCTGCTCTTCTATTTGCTTGCATGTTTGGGCTCCCAACTGCATACTTGGTCTTCAACATCGGCTGAATCTGCACGGGAATCGGAAGAGTGTACATGCAGAATCTGTGCTTCTTCGAAGTCTCACAGTCTCACATCATCAATATTGATCGAACTAAAAACCATACATGGTATATAAATATGAATGTTAATGGGTTATATAAAATCCGCTGCAGCAGTCCAGAATACTCTCCGCAGGAAGTTTACCCCTTTCGTGTCCGTTCTTGACCAATGCCACTTATATATTATATCAGACTGTGGGATGGCCACCAGTGCGCCTTCAAGAAACCAGCAATGGGAGCGTCGGCATTTCCCACAGACACCTGCGTCGGCATCTCTTACTTCTCAAGCCACTACTTTTGAAGTGGATTCTTTCAACTCAACTGGCTTGTGAGAAGACACCCTGCTTCAATGGCAATGAGAAAATGAAGCAGCTCCCCTTTTCACTGAGAGATGCCAAGCCTCGTGGTAATTCCTGAAGAGCCGCTTGCCAATGGTTGCGCTGTCGATGTTGCGGCCTGTGAAGAAAGTTGAAACTTTTGGACGCTACAAGGCTGAGTGTGTCCGCTGAGATCGCAGCAGCCACGGATGTTGGGATAGGCGTAGTAGACGTTCATATCTGGGCGATGTCAGAACAAATGACACTCGAGGGGATCTTTTTCGTTCTTGTCAGTCCTAGAGTCATAGAATACCAATGCGGATCCCAAGTTTGGCCCATATGTTCCACACTCTGGCTGCTTGGCTTTGAAGTCTGCAGTTCTTTTCCGAGCTCGCTCTTTCTGCTCACCATAGCGCCATGGTGTCTTCTCTCGGTTTAAACTGTTGCTCACCCTTGAACATTCGGAGGCATTTCGCAGTTTTGCTAACATGGGCCTCTCATCATCTTTCCACAGTTGACAAGGAGCACAAAGCAAGGTCAACGTTCTCTGTTGATGCGTTGCGCTTCTGTGGAGTTAATTATCACATAGACCGACAATCCAAACTTCCATTTGTGGCTGAAGTGCAGCCTCCTCCACCCTCTCAGGCTCTATGCTGCCCGTCTCATCTGCCAGTGCAGAACTCAAAAATCACCTGCGCCAAGCAGCACCCTGGAGTTGCCCACAGCTGATGTCATCCAAGCAGTGTGGACCGAAAGAACACTTTTCTCAACAAGTGCATTGGCACGATGCACAAACAAATTGGGAGTTTGGAGATGTCGAACCACCAATTCAGTTGAGGCATGTTGTCACTCCTTCGTTTCGAAAGAAAAGAACATCCCCGGTCCCACCAGCAAGGTGGCCAAGATTGCAAGCGCCAAGCATCCAACAGGACCCACAAGGTGCCACCAGGGCCGACCTGAAAAATCACCGCTGGGCCGACCATCGGCATCTGTGGAACTCAAAATGCCCAGCCTGCGTCGCTCTCGACACGGCTGTCCTAACATTTGGAACCCTCTCCACACCAGCAAAGAGTTTGCAAAGCCCTTCATGTTCACTCCGCAGCTCCTCAGCAGCCTCATCAGGTAAGGGAGCCTTAGATCCCAAGTAGAAAAACCATCAACTTCACACTTGGCAGCAGTTTGTATTGCAGGAACACGGGATGTCATCTGTTTTTTGAAGGTTCCCTGCTTTTTGCCTTTTGAGCAAGTATCACATTGGATTGCAGAAACTGAAACACGGCATAATTTCTGACTGACAGTGTGACAATGCCGGGAAGCTCTGATTGGAAGGCCTTGATCACGGTCATGCGCAGTGACCCATTTGTCAACAACATTGGAGACAGCGCGCCCCACAGCGGGTACCACGTCTGAGGCCTGTTTGATGGTGCACTGCCAACCAAGTGTCAGAACTGATAAACCATAAGCAACAGGCACGATGAGCGAACAACTAACTGTGAATTTTGTGGCCTTTCCACATGTATGGCCAAGTCGCACAAACAGTAAAACTGCTGCATATCTTCTCAAAGTTGGGTGGCCAAAACACAACAAAATAAGAAACAAGTGGTTGAACCGAACCTATTTTGTTCCTTGCAGTCCAGAAGCTACACTGGTGGCATTGCTGCTGTTTCCGCTGCAAGGACAGGGTGTAGTGCTTGCTACCGCAGCCTCACAGCATTTGTCCGTTGGCAATCTGTCGTGTTAGCTTGTGATGTCCGCTTGTAATGGTTCTTCATGGCGTGCCTTGCCAGTTTCATTTCCACCCGTTGCCCATTTGTTGAAGATGTCGGAGACTGCACGCCCCACGTCTTGGGCCTGATCAATCACACATGTTCCTCTAAACTTCTAAACCTCTTCGGTCTATCACTACCAAAGACATGAACATGCTGCCCAAGGGCAACTTCATTCTTGGACACCTTGGTGATAGCTTTCTTCACGTCAGACACGGTGTCTGCGATGTCATCCACCTTGGGAACAAGCTGTTTCCGCACAAGGTGGCACGCACCTGAAGATTTAAACACACAATCGGAAGCTGTCAACAAACACCTTCGCGTCGTGGAATCAAGCGCGCGTGCGCGCACGCACACACACACACACTTAGAAGAAAGTTCGGAAGAGCACAATCCGATATTTATCTGTCATGCATTTAGCCCTTTACAGTTACAGCAATAGATCTTGGCTTGTGAACGGCATGGTGGAGAACAGTATGAACCGATGCAAGGCCCATGAGGAATTGGAGGTACAATCAGAAGGTACATCTGGCTGATCAGGCCAGATATCAGTAAGGAACTTGATCATCTTTGATGTATCACCAATCAAGTCCATGGGTGATCCCCCTGTCGCAGTGCCTTAGAAACAGGGGTTTGACACTCACAGGGAGCCGTGATCCGGCGCACCCTTGACTAAAAAACCTGTTGAGCAGCCTCTAGAAGCTAGAAAAAGAAAGGCCAGGAAGGAATAAGACAACAGTTCAGAACCTCCTTTACGGCCTACATAACTAGCCTTTAGAAAGAGAGAGAGAACGGAGAACAACAGGAAGAGGAAATACAAGCAAAAAAACAAAGCGTCATGAGTTTCCGAGCATGAGCTTCGAATGAACGACAAATTAGAAGATGCGTTCCGTCAGGAACTGTGTGTTTTGGGGAACACGCCGCGTATGTCCAGCGCACCTAACAAGCCTTTCGCATCCAAAGGTGAATTCCAGCCTAGCCTGGGGGCGGCAATCTTATAAGGAACCCACTTGGAGGATGCACCCAAACTCTCTAAAAACCAATGAAACCAGTCTTGAAAAACACTGGAAAGCTTATAAGATGTGGGCACCCACCCTCAAGCTGGAAACTGAATTTATCCATATTTTCTGTATAAAAACTAGGAACGACATATGTAAATAGTCGAGTGTAGCAAATTTTTGTTCACATCTATTCATGTCTTCTGCAAAACTCTAACGATTGACTAATTGACTAATTCTTGCTTAATATTCTTTCGTTGTAGAACCAAGATTTGAGGTTCAGAATGATTTCTCTATAAAATTGAATGCGTTTTCTCTCCAAAATCAGGGCACCCACCCTACTCGTATTTCATCGACTTTACTCGTCCACTGTCTCCATGAGATCGAGACTACTATCAGAAACTCTTTAAAATCTCGAAAATGCTCAAAAGTTAATGATCATTGCGGGGATGGGTTTCACAGACAAAAAGTTGACCCAAAAAATACAATCTCTACATCGTCCATCTGATTTTGGGCACCAGTGTCCCTTATTCTACAAGGGATGTTCCCTGGGGATGCTTTAGGAAAGGAGAAAGAAGCATTAGAACAATGCAACTGCGTGAAAGCGAATTACTACTGGATATCAGTGGTAGTTTCAGCGGCTCTGCAACTTGGAGTCAACATTCCCAAGATTGAACTGAAGATTCAATCATGATCAAGCAAGGCAGGGGGTGTTCAGAAATAGGCACTCTTGAAAGTCTGCGAGTACAGCGCCCAAAAACGGGATCACACAGCAGACCGCATACTGAGGCCCGCCCAAAGGTGGGAGGGAGGACAAACACAGACCGTTAGGCGGCCATTAAAGTACAGGTGCACGAAAAAGAGGACAAGCAAAAGGACATGAAGGAAGAACATGAAAAAGCAAGCGATGCGTGTGGAGGTGAAAAGGAAACCAATGACTGAGAACAACGATGAGCCAAACATCATTGTACCAAGACCTGGGGCATCTAAAAGCCTCGTTTCGGAGTGTCAGTGCACGTACACTAGGGTTGACACCGACGTGTACGCAAAAGAACAAGAGAAAACACGAAACCAAAAAAGGAAAGAAAATGTGCGTGTGTGTGTGTGTGTGCGTGCTTGCAGATGATGGGGAAACCAAATGAGACGGACGATCCAAACCTCATTATATAAAGCCTGGGCAACCTAGCTTCGCTTTGTATGGAAAGAGTGCTATGCGCGTTGCATTATTCAGGCTCCGGCTGCGATCTAAAACTCCAAACTCTGCTCTGCCCTGTGCATCGCTGGCAACTTTCACCCCGAAGTTCGACTGGGGACACGGAAGGCACACGTTGGGCTCACTCCGGACTTTCACGAGGAGAGACACACTTGAGATAAGAGTTTGTACGAAAGCCAAGTGCCTAGAAGATGCCTGGGTGAAAATTACTCAGCAAAACAGGTGGCCAAGAAACACTTCACAGCCCAAGAACGCATGAGACACCTCGTGTGGGTGAGGGATCAAGAAAGGTACAGCATCCATTAAAAAAAATATTCGACGGGGACCAACAAGAAATACAGAAGGGATAACAAACAACTATTCCCAGTGAGCTACGAAAGGAAAAGCACACAAGGGCAGGCGACCAGAGGACCATGAAAGGATGATTGCAACAAATAATCAAACTTAAGCGAGGGTGTGCAATACTTGGTGTGGATATGCGACCTTTAAGAAGTTGGCCGCGGCAGGCCCAGTGCATTGGCCAAAGTGGAGCAGATTTCGTGGCGCCGAAGTGGGGTTGCAAACTACATACTACAAACGCCACAAAACGCTGAAGGCATCACAAAACACACCATCATCGAAAAGTACACACCCTATTGCCCAATCGATGACGGGCCATCCACCACAGGACAGTGAAAGGGTTCTAGAGATACTCAATGTTCTAAATACATGAACAAGAAAGCCGCACTCCGAAACTCATCGCTTTCTTTTCACTGCCAACTGGTTTCGAGTAAGTTGGGATGATATTCACCCCCTGAGCGAGCGATTCATACATTGTGAATCACGCGTGGATCCGATGGATCTTGGCTGTTCCGATCCTAAGGATCTTCGGCTCGGCTGTTCTGATCCTATGGGTCCTCGGCGTAGCGAATGAGGTAATCGGAGAACAGCAAACATTAGGGTGTGGAGGGAGGGGCCGAACATTGAGATATCCTAGAACCAAAATGGCACAACGAACAAGAAGTATCCCAAAACAATTTATGAATGATCACAACCAACGTTCTAGAGATACTCAATGTTCTAAATACATGAACAAGAAGGCCGCACTCCGAAACTCATCGCTTTCTTTTCACTGCCAACTGGTTTCGAGTAAGTTGGGATGATATTCACCGAACCGCTTTCCAACAACACTCGGAAACCTATCCCCAAAAGCACTGAGTGTTGGCAGAGAAAAGAATCTAGGAGGACTGAAACGTCCATCTAAGCGGGAAGCTGTCTGGACACAGCCGTGGGGCTACGTGAGACCGAAAGAAGCTCGAAAGGCTCATGCGTCGCCTATGAGCCGGTGCGAACTTGGCGGGGAGTTCACTAAGGAAATCCCATCAACTCAACAAGTCGGCATCAATGTTAAGTGGCCCCGGAATATGGGACACTTCGCAAGTCAATCTTTCAGAAACTAAAATGTAAGCAAGGTGTTCCACGAAATGGCAAAGCGGAGTGGATGTGGTGAACAACTTGTTAATCGAAGCTTCAGTCGCGACGTTGTCGCTGGGGCTCTGGAAGTGCAGGGGTAGGCTAACAGTGGGACATATTGCAAGGCACAGCAAGATTAGAAAACCTTGGGCTAATGTTTCGTTGCATGCAATGTCCCGTTGTGCGTCTGGTCGGACGGGGACATCAAATGGTTTAAGATCAAGAACTGTCCAACTCTCGGAAAACCAAAAGTCAAGATGATTGATTTCAATGAGACCACCCACTTGGAAACACTCTCCGGATGCTGACGCATCCGCGGAAGCTCGGACGCTCACCTGAATCCGCGAGCGCATACTGCGGAGAGGAGCAGAGAGTTTGAGCCAATCTAGCCGTAACTTCAGGACTCTCTTGCTGTGGCCCGAAAGCTTTCGGTGTTGGGACCGGGGATTGATAATGCGAAGCCACAACCGACGGTTGGTGAGACGGACGGCTTCTACCTCCTGTAGAGTTTGAACCGTGGTATGGCGAACTGAAATCAGTTTCGATTGTGGTGGAATGGCCGTCCCTTGTGGAGTACACAAAAAGCTGAGATCATCTGCCAAGCATGATTTGACTAACGTCCAACAACCGGGGTTGACACTGTAGTGTGTTGCAGGGCAACTATGCAAGTCTGAAAAGAGCCAATGCAACAAAGCTCTGAATGGCGGGAACAGGTGGGTGACCCAAAGGGCCAGTCCTGTGAACTTTTCAAGTTGCTTGCTGGCGCACTGGCGATGTTTGAGCATTTCTTCAATTTGTGCGATGAGTTTGGCTTGCTTGTCTGGATGAAGGCTTACAATTCCGTTGTAGAAATTGAATCTCCAGCTGATCCAAAGTATCAGCGCTCAATCAGGGCCTGCATAAAGAATTTTTAGTGCACATGGACCAACAACGCCCGGACCCACCTTTTTCAGATGACTGCATCAATCAGTTTCGCGACTTGTTTTCCTCTTGGTTGCCAGTGGATTGGTCCGTCCGATCCGAACAGCCGATGTGTCTTGCGGCTCTGAATGCTCTTGGCCAAAAGCTGCAAGACCCTGACCGCCTCTTGTTTGACTGCCTCATTTCAGGAGTTTCAGCCAGCACCTCAGACGATCCAATCCGTCCTAGCGGAGTCTTTTGGACCAAAGATACGGCGCCAGATCTTGAGAGCCCATCACTCCAGCTTCATAGAGGGAATTGGAAGTCTAGTGAGGACTACCCAGAACTCACTGCTGAGTTGCTTCAAACTGAAATAGACCAGGGTTGGATTTTTGAATTTGAAGGTGATGAAGCAGAGGCTTCGCAACAGTACCCATGCGGAGTTGGCTTGGGTAAACTTGGCATCGCTTTTTCAGACTCCCGACCACCCCGATTGTCCAGGAAGCAGTATCTGTAATACCAATCAAAATTGTTGGATTCCGGAGCGTCAGTGCTATCCATCAGCTCGTGACGTGCTAGAGAGTTTCCCGCTACGCAATTGTTCGGAGCCTCAGCACGCAGCCACGTTTGACGTCAAGTCTGCACATAAACGGATAGTGTTGGCCGAACATCATCGAGGCCTGGTAGGCTTTACATTCCAAACACGCATCTTCTTTTACAAGGTATGCCCTTTTGGAGCCACCTTTAGTGCCTTTTGGTGGGGTAGATTGGGCGCTTGGCTCGTTCGCATTCTGCATAGATTCATTTGGGTTCAACACGGTCTTTGGTTGTTTGTGGATGATTTCCTGCTTACCCAATCTCAAACAGTACTCCCTGTGTTCGCCACCTTGTTAGCAATCTTTTGTCGTGTTTTTCGTATTCCTCTGAGTTGGCGAAAATGTACCCTCGGACGAATCAGTGGGATCCAAATGTCTCTCAATGGCTTCAGGGCGTCGGCCATGTTGGGAGGTGAACTCCAATCTGGTTGACTGCCCAGCCCACCACCATCGCGCAGTGCATGTGGAGGGTCACGCAAAGGCTTGACTGGGATCATAGACAGGGCTGAAGGCAGGCTCAAGTGGGGGATCTGTGGACCAATTTGGGAACTCAAACGGCTAGTAATCGCCTGCGCAAGATCGGGTGGGTATTCCGCTGTGAGACGGCTGAGGTATGCACCAGAATCGTCTTGCAGACCTGCAAAGGAAGGATGATGTTGGTGTGAACACTGGCTACTAAGATCGGTGAACCAATCATGACTGCAAGCAAACATCCAATTTTTGGAAATATCCAAACCATAGGAACAGGCTGCAAACACCATACATTGGCATTTCTGTTGACGAAGCCAAGATTGAACTATGGGGTCGTTCCAAGTAAATGCATTAGGCGGAGCCTCTAGATGACCCTGTCCCCCTGTGGCATGAACATGTTGGAGACAACATACGGCTCGATGCAAAAGCTCGCGGCTTTGATCAAGGCGAAATTGCTCTTGTGGAGTTGGTGCAGGAATGCCAAGGGGGAACTCATACGTTCGAACAGGCTTGGGGCCAGGTTGACGAAGCTTCAACAAAGAAAATTCACCACAGGGAGGGCTCGCACTGCAGTATGACACCAAACCTGAAGCACAGAGGCGGAGCAGGTCTTCAAAGAAAGGGTCACGCAAGAGGTTCATCGTGGGTGAAATCAAAGCTCGATTGCGAGAGCGGCGCGGCCGAGTCGTTCGAGGGCTGCGCTGAGAGGGCATTAGGCCCACTGCAAATGTCGAGAAAAATTTGAGGCCCAGGCTGAATCGCAAGAATGCCTGGGTCCAGCGGCGGTGAAACAACGGTTGGAGATGGATCAATTCGTGGTAGCGCACGCTCAGCAGGAGGTGTGGAGATGCTGTGATACCCTAAACGTGTCTGTGTCCCCTTCGGAACACGCAGGGCCCCATCAAAAGGGGGCGGCTCGATGGTCCATGGCACTATGCTTTTGACCGCAAACAGTTCCATCAGGTTTGAGAACCGCGCAAACATGCTCATACTTACAAGCCTTGGGATTGGGACACATCTTCTGTTGATACTTAAGGCAAATGGTTTTCTTCTGACCGTCACGAATCACTTCAGTGCCCCATGCGGGGCGAGTGGCCTGTGAGGCGGATTTGCCAACACCTTTAGAGGAGGATTTGCCTGTGCCTTTGGAAGAACCTTTTCCTTTGCCCTTGATGCTCACACGTGGAACGAACGGACGAGGTTGAAGCAAGCTAGCAAGATCAGCACAAATTTCGACGAGTTCGTGAATCGCGTCATCTAAGGTCCATTGCTTGTAGTTGTAAAGCTCAGCAATCTTTCCCCAAAGAACTTGATCGGCTAGCTGCAGTTCTGAAACATTTGGAGGACGCAAACCACTCTCTGAATCAAAGCGTTGGCTAGCATGCGATAAAAAGCGATGGACATACTTTTTGAGCGTCGACAAATGCGCTCCCACGGCAAAAGGCCAGAGCTGTCGCCTGCAAATGCAAGAGTTGGGAGAGCTGTTGAAGACCAATGTTGGACTGGGGGATATCACGAACTGGGATATCATCGATCAAAATGTCTGAAAGCGTGGCAAGGTCGGTGCGGGCCGCTTTACGAGCTCGAATGATGCTGGACTCATCTTGAAGCTTGGCACTCAGCCGGTATTTCCATGGAATCCATTTCCATTCTCGTCTTTGAAGCTGTTGATACGTCAAAGCTAACATGCGGCTAGAAGGCATCAAACCAGGATCCAACAGTTCTCCAGGGTATTGGCGCTCAAAGTTGTCACGAAGTTCCCGAATGAGTTCCGGGCTGAGCTTGGCTGGGAATGGTTCATTCCAAGATGAACCTGAGCGAGAACCTGAAGCGAGATCGGGGCTATCACCTGAAGGCAAAGCGGACGAGCTAGAACGACCTGATGCGGCTGCAGGGTGGCAACGTGTCCATAGGAGACGAAGGGAAGATCGAGCGCGAGTCGAAATCTCGAGTCCCAGAGAATCGAGGACTGAATCCAATTCTGTCAAGGAAAGGGCCACCAATCCGAAAGTTTCAATGTCGTACGCTTCATCCAGCAATGCTTGCTGAATGGGCTCGGGAATATGAAGTTCATTTAGCAACTCCGCAAATGAATTTCGGGCCATGGGAGGAACAAACGAAAACTGAACTAATAACAAATGTGATTGTGGAAGCGTGTTGATATAGAAATCTAAGTAGTATGCGTGACTGAATCCTGCTGATTGTATTACTCTCCAACTCGGACTGGGATCCACACAACGAGTGGAGATGCGATTTGGCCCAGAGCCAAAGTGCAATGCATTCAATCGCTGATTGAAGTACGCACCATTGACTACAGCAATGGTCAAAAGAAATGAAACAGGGATTTGGACAGCTTACACGGTCCAAAGATTTCACATTCAGTGAAAGCACAGCTATGACTTTTCGAGCCATTGCGACCAAGCTGGTCCGTTTCCGGAAGACAAACTGCTTCCGGTGGGGTGGAAAATGAAAGCGGGTCATATTACATGCCCTGATCAATAGATGGCTGAGGTACCCTCGTACAGAGAGAAGCACAAGAAGGGCCGCTTCCAAAGTGGGGTGTTCATCCACCAATTGAAGCTCTCTCAGTACTCCAATCGAAGAAGAGAGCTCCGCCGAAAGAACCGAGATGTTGGGTTCTTGCCAAATTGCCCACAAGGGTGCCGGGGATGATGAACGCTTGCACGAACTAATCGGAATCTCAATCGACAGGGCTTGGGCTTCCACGTATTTCATTCCGAAGTGGTTGATGTAGGCCTGAAGCGAGGTCAGAGCGCGCCAAAGATCACCCACCGGTTGTGTGATATGGGAGATGCCGGATGCGTGCAGAATGGATCTGCACGACTCGCAGATTTTCCAATCTGTCCAAAGCTCCTGGGTCCGGGTGAACCCCATCCGGCCCAGTACAATAGGCGAGTAGAATCGCAAGAAACTCCATGGTAGAAAGGGGCGTCACTCAAACACAAGGGGCGTAGATTTGAGGCTAATGGAAATTCATTCATGAATGGCATTTAGATATGCATGTCAATGCAAGAATGCACACGATTAAATGAGAACTTGATACGATCTGAAGAAATGCGAGCAAATACCTTAGTGGTATGAATGCACGAAGAGCATGGATGCAGTTGAACGATTATTCCGCACATTTCAGTGGGTATTCTGCTTGCATTTTGAGCCCCTGTAAAAAGTATACTTTTCGGGGGGGCTCAAAATCTCTACTTTGCCGCTTACATGGTTATCACTTCGTGACCACCTTCAAGACCCATGTAAAACGGTAGGAGAGTTTGCAAGTCTGCACACAGGCTGTGTCAATGCAAGATTGTGCAAAGCAAAATATAGGTAAATGTGTTCTTTTCCTCAAGCGTCAGTCTGGCATAGAGGCATGAAGGGCGGTAAGACAAGCTTTGCGTCTACAAAAGCGTACTCCACTGGGGAGTTCAAGTGACACCTGGGCATCCGGAACGATCGGGGATCCACACTTTGGCCGAAATCGGCTGCCTCGAAAATCCACGCCGGATTGGACAGTCCAAGATGCACAATGCACGATTTTGGATGTGACAATGAACAATGGACATGCGGAAAGCTCTGGGTCAGGGATGTGATTAGTGGCAGGTGGATCGACTGGGCTATCCACAATCTCAACTGGCTCTTGCGCAGAGACATTAGGACTAGTGAGGTGAATCTTGAAATGATGCAGCTTAAGCGCTGAAAGATCAAATGGCTCACATCTACAACAGAGGGTCACAGCAGGCTCCACAGCTGGACTCTGAGCTCCCCGATGCAATGGGGTTGAAGGGCGAAAGCCAAAATGGACAATCTGAGCACGAATCTGCGTTTGCAATTGAATGGGTGCATGAACTGAATCTCTACCGTACAAATTTACACTACTTTGCAATGAAGGCTTGTGGTGGCCTTGTAATGCACGGCTTTCAGAATCTAAATTGAATTGACATGCCCAAGACAAAATGGTGGCTTTAGCTGAATGAAGAGTGTACTCAGGAGCGCAAGAACGAAGGCTCGGAATCGTACTAAGATATCGTCGCAAGAATGCAATGGTCTGAGCATAAGACATGGGTTCCACGATTGCACCTGAGCTGTCAAGGTTGGGGAACAAGTGATCTGGAACAAATGATGGGCCGTATTTGAGGATGGAAGCATCCCAAACAATGTTCAAAGCTTCAAGCCACTTCAAAAGCCAACTAGCTTGGGGAGCATCTGCAATCAAACCAAAAACTTGCACAGCGAAAGGATATCCAGACTTGCTGGATTTGGCTTGAAAACATGCTGCACGCAACGAAGTGTCATCTAAAATAATTTTGTCCCAAAACACATGTTGTGCATCATCGAAGCGAAGGGAGGCCCAAATGCACACAAGAAGTGAACCTTTGAAGATGCTGTCTTGAAGCGAATTATGGTCTTCCATAAGCGAAAGCTCCAAATCATGGACCATATACAATGGCAGTGGAAGGCTTTCACACTTCTCTTTTGAAGAAAATGTGAGGTTGCTAAAAATGGGTGAATACGAATCTAGGATTTGCAGTTGAAGTACATTCGAAACCCAACGAAGCGCTTTAAGCGTGTTGAGACTGATCAGCGGTGACAACTGCAGCTCGTCTGAGTCCGGGTCAGTTTCAGACCACTCTGAATGCATCAAACGCAAAACATCGACTAGTTCGATAGTTGAACAGAATTGCAAATCCAAGTCAAGATCAAAAAGCCACTGTGCAAGATTCAAAAAGGAAATGCAATACCGTTTGATAGTACTAGGGCTATACTTACGAATGAGTAAGGAGCTCAAGTCTGGTCGAAGGCTAAGTGATTGATTGCTTGAAAGAATGTCACTAAATGAAATGCAAAAAATACATACTTGTTCAAAAAGTGACTCTGCAAGTTTCCGTTGGTGGAACTCCAAGCTTTGCTGGGATACATTCTGAGGACTCAAACTGGAATGCTTCTGGCGTAAGCCTAAAGGCGGCGATGACACGGGGGCGGGAACAAATGAACTCGAAGGTGATCCAACGTCCTGAACATGCTCTGCGTGAAAAATGGATGGATACGGCTGACTGCGTCTTGCAGACTTGAAGACTGGCGGTGGGAGTGGCTCAAAGTTCTGGAACACTTGGGTTCGACGAGGTGAAATCTGAGGAGCTAACACTGGATAGGGGTTATCAACAAAGCACGAAGGTGGTCGAACTGCACTAGTGTTAGGTAGACCGTCGATTCGATCTGGAGCCAGCTCTCTACTATGAACAGGAGTGCAACTAGCGGCTTTCGGCCGTGACGGCAAGTGCTGAGGCCCCCGGTATCGCTTCACTCGAAATGGAGGGTCCATCAGAAATGGGCTGCGGGTTGTGTTGGGAACTGCAATGTCAAAAGAAAGCTATGTGAAGTGAGACGCAAGCGAAAATGCAAAGTAAAATGAGAAGCAAGCTAAAAAGCACATCGAACCTGTTGGAATGATGTGATGTAAACATGATACATGTTGTAACGCACCCAACATTCAGCAAGGCAGATTCACCGTTCGCAGGTGGTAACTGCCTAGAACCAAAATGGCACAACGAACAAGAAGTATCCCAAAACATTTTGTGAAGGATCACAACCAACATGCTTGCAGCCGCTTGCAACACAAAACCAAACAGACTTACTGTAGGCGGGCGCGTGCAATATTTGTGTGGGTGACGGGCGCGGGTGACCTTCAGAAAACCTGTCGCAGTAGGCCCAGCCCATTGGCAAAAGTCGTGCAGATTTCGTGGCGCTGGAGGGGGGGTCGGGGGGAGGGCGCAGCGCCTCCCCAGAGCGAACCAAACATAACCAAACATCAAGAGCCATCAGGCTCAAAAGGCACCACAAAATAGATCACCATCGAAAACTACACACCCCATTGCCTCATCAATGAAGGGCACTCAGAATGTGATGCAAGGACCAAGGCAACTGGGTAGCGCTTTGTTTTCGCAAACCTCGTGCCAGGAGGGAGACCAAGGGCCTAGGGGACCACCAGACTCGAAGACTGGATTTTCTATTTTATACTTTTTTGATCTCGACTTTTTCTTTTTGAACATTTTTTGATCCAGATGCCAGCTTGAGCTTTACCCAGAGTCCTTCACACGAGTTAGAACAAAAAACTTCAGGTACATGAACCACTATGAATCTATGAAACAAACCAGGGGACCACAGCAACCAATCTTGAAGTACGTTTGCGCTCCCTGGCGGCGGTCTTCGTTTGCTAGGACGCGCACCAAGCATTTAAAAATAATAAGAGGTCAAAAACTCGCTATGATTCCAAGAGTTATGTACGTACAGACACGCAACACACACACTTAGGATAGGGTGTACTGAACTGAAAGCGGTGCCACACGCCAGCCTAAGTAAAAGCCTAAGGAAAACAGGGTGGGTAAAATGAAACGGTTTAAATCTCCACGAGGTCAAGGTCTCCAAAAGCTCCAAAGTTCCAAATTGTAACCGCGAAACGATCGAGCGACAAGGACGACGGAACGTGCAGAGTCTGCGGATGAAGAACCGTTGCAAAGTCTGGATTCCTTGTTCTAGTTAGAAGCAGGGCCCAAGATGAAGTGTCTCAGGTAAAACTGCAGGTACGTCACTGGACGTCTCCAGTGATATCAGTACCACCACAGAAGCCTCTTCGTTGGACTGTCACTTCTGTGGGGTAGACAGTCCCCCTGCTGTGAAACAAAACGGAAAGGCAAACCTGAAAAATCCAAAGGATCCCTATGATTCCAAGGGTTACACACACGCCTCCCCGAGGGGAGGCGTATCGACAAAGTAGTAGCTAGGCCAGGAACCTCCAGTAGCGTCAAAGTAGCGTCCTAGCACCTAAAGTAGGAAGGCCAGG
>CAXIVM010000053.1:0-13537 GCA_964035705.1 Porites rus
TCATTCAGCCATGACTTTGGTTCCTGTCGCTTTTGCACACAGCACTTGGGTGGCAATCTGTGGATTGTTGAGACTTGTTGTTCATCGATTCATCATTTCAAACACCATCGACGGAACTTGCTTTAGGACCGTCAAATATCCTCGAGCAAGCAATTTAATTGGAGGAGGTGAAGCTTCCGTCGAGCGCCCGATAGCAACCCATTAAGTCGGTCGCTGCAGCCCTTGCAGCCTTGCACATATTCTTGGATCCTTTTGCGAAGGCCTGGCAGGACCGCAGTAGATGTACCCACCTCTATAACCTGCAGATATGCACCAAAGTCAAACATATTCGGTGAGCTCAGGGGCTTTTAAGATTTTTGAAGTAGGGCGCACTGGAAGTCAGAGATTCAAACAATTTGTGAATCCTCTCTTTGGGACAAACGGCCAGTTGCTGTGTTGTTGTTCGTTGTCTCGAACCAGCTGTTGAGGGTGCAAGAGTCCATCGAGCTTTTGCGGCTTCACCAACAAAAGCAGTGCCATGGCTGGGCGCAGGATGAGATTCAGGTGAATGACACACGATGGCGTTCCGAGATGCTGCTCAAAGAGGAGGCTTTGCAGGAGCGGGGCTCGCGCTCGCAGCACCACAAAAGCCCGACGTTGATCCTGTTGTGCGGGGTGGGGTGGTCGATGTTGGACCCGCAGATGCCACCACCACCCCACCACGTTGGATCCTGTTGGAGTGTTATGCTTCACCAGTATGCAATACTATCAGGTCAGTCTTCCTTTGGGCCCGCCCAGAAAGGCAAAGGACTGGTTCCTCAGATCGACACAACATGAATCTCGAGACAGAAACGGACATAGACACATCTTCGCAGGGTCCATCATCTAAAATCCCCAGCATCCATTCATTAGGATCCATTCATTAGGCAAGAGACCCCAAACTGTGTTGCCCTTGAGGTCTAAGGTCTGGAGGTGTAGAAGCAGAAGGTCTAGAGATCTAGAGGTTTGGAGATCCAGAGGTCCAGATGCTAGAGGTCTTGAGATCCAGAAAAATCTTGAGACCCTTCGATCTGTTTTTTCTTGTTTAACTGTAACTGCTGATATGAGCTTAAACAATAGTTTTATTATAGAACATTTGCCTAGCTGACTTTTCGATTTTGAAGCTCTTGCAGTTTTCTATTTTTGCGGGTCCCTCTATTTTGGGGGCCTCCTATTAAAACTAGAGATGCCAGAGTTGCCTTTTTTGGGGGGTTGGGGTGTGCTTTCTACCCAATGGAAGGGATTGTATTATCTATCTATCCATCCATCCATCCATCCATCGATCTATCTATCTATCTAACTATCTATCTATCTATCTATCTGCCAGTTGTTGAAGTCGAGACGTGTTTTTGTTCAAATAGCAGATAGAAGGTGATGAGCAAACCAGGAAGTCGAAACACCATAGCGTTTACTTATAGGATAGAGTGTGCTGGAAGATGTTTTCTAAATGCATGGTTTTATTCAATGGGCTTGTTTTACTCAGCGTTCACAGTGTTTTGATTGCACAAGACCTACCGCAAGGAAGTTGGCAAGCAACCCATAGGCTGTTTCTAGTTTCTAGAGGTTTCTATAGGCAGCCCATAGGTTCCCCTTAATCGTCAGATTGTGGGTCTCATATGTCCAACCCTCCAAGGGCTTATAGGGCCAACCCTCGGAAGCAGGGTCCTCATGGAAACTTGTGCCAGATCAGGTGTGCTCTTGGGGGAAAGCTTGATTGGGCCATCTTTTTGTATGTATGTTGTTGTTGATCTGAGAATTCGACCAAGCCGCAAGGGCGCACTATTGATTCTGTCTCAAGTTATTGTACTCCTCCCAAGTGCGTCGTTGCGATTTCGTGTTTCTGTCTTCACTACATTGTGATTATGGTTTGTTCAACAGTCGTTGCGAAGCGGTGTCCCCAAGCAGTTTTGTGTCTAGGAGTGTAGACGATCATTGTTTGGTCATTTCAGACTGTGTATTTGTTTTTTGGTGACTAGTGCTTGGAATACAACCAGCCTCAAGTTCAACCAATGTTGGGACAGAAAGGGGGCAGGCCTCATTTGCCTCGTGCATTTGTTTCTACATACTGGTGCCTGTGTTTACCCTTATCGTGGTCAAGATCTCGTATCGAAGCCGGTGTGCCATTGGGGGGAGTCATCAAAGCGGTGCTAACTAGAAGAGATGAGCAGCATACTTCTCCATCTCATTGATGCCAGATCTGCGTGGCACACTGGCTTTGATGCGTTCACACTGCAATGTCTGTGAAACCCGTATACCATAGGGGTAAGCTATCGACTAGCTATGTGTTTGAACTTGTTTCTAGAGGTTTCTTTTGGCAACCCATAGTTGAAGCCTTTTCGAGAAGGCCCCATCTCCATCAAAGCGGAGCGAGAGCTGTCTGATTAGTGTTTTTGAGAAGTCGTTGCGAAGCGGCGTCCCCATACAGTTTCGTGTCTAGGGGTGGAGGCGTTTGTTGTTTGGATCTATGGTAATCAATATATGTCGGGCTTGCTGCTGTTGGTTTGCTGCTGGTTGGCTGCTACTGGTTCGCTGGTGCCGCCGGTCTGCTGCTGGTTTTCTGCTGCTGCTGCCTTGCTGCTGCTGGTTGGCTACTGCTGCTGCTGGCGGTTGGCTGCTGCAGCTGCTGCTAGCTGCTGCTGCTGGCTGATTGCTGCTGGTGCTGCTGCTTGCTGCTTGGTTGCTGCTGCTTGCTGCTGCTTGTCGCTGCCACTGCTGCGGCCTGGGCTACAAGGCCTACTCATTTGCTGCCTGTCATTGTCTTGCGCGCCCTATGATTATAGCAGGTTTCTTCCATTGCAGACTGGGTATTGGAAACATGATATCAAGCTTGGTGGCAGGCCTGTTTGGTGAAACGCGGTGCCCCATGCGGAAACAAGTATCCCAAGGACGTTGCCGTGACTTAGTCGCGGCGTGGTGTCCCAGTATATGATTGGTTGCCACAGCTGCATTGCAAGGACTTTTGTGTTTGGGTGTTCGTGGGCATGGGTCTTCTGGGCGAACGTGTTCATTTCGCCCAATACCTCGCCCCATGGGGATTTCCATTGTCACAACACATATGTGTAAGCAAAGGCCTCCTCAATTTACATGGGCCCCCCAGGCAAGGAGCGATTTGCAGGGTTCATGTTTTCAAGCGTTCATGTTCACATTTTTCGCAGGTGTGCCATGCGGAAATGTGTCCTGCGCAGTCGTGGAAAGATAGGAACGCGCGCACACAGACACAAGAAGGCAAAACGCACGCTAACCGTGGGTCTTTTCGTGATCTTAGCATACTTCTGGCAGAGATCGGAAGCCGGTGTGCCATGGGGATAATGTAGGATTTGCTCCTGTGCTGAAAACGGTGTGCCATGGGATGATGTGGTTTCTAGCCTCTGCTGGTTTGCTGCTGGTTGTGTGCTGCTGCTGCAGCTGCTGCTGCGCTGTGCTGTTTTGCTGCTGGTGGTTGGCTGCTGCCAGTTGCTGCTGGTTTGCTGGCGCTGGTTGGCTACTATACTGCTGGTTAGCTGCTGCTGGCTTGGTGCTGCCTGCTGTTTGGCTGCTGCTGGTTTGCTGCTGCCAGCTTGCTGCTGCTGTTTGGCAGCTGCTGGTTACTTTCTGCTGCTGTTGGGTTGTTGGTGTTGTTTTGCTGCTGGTTGGCTGCTTGCTGCTGCCGCTGCCGCTGCCTGCGCTACAAAGCCTGCTCATGTGCTGCTGGCTGTTGTTGCACGAACCCTATCATTGTGGCAGCGTCCGGTTGTAAACTGGGCTTGGAAAGCATGGTTTTGGCTTAGATGGCCTGTTTGGTGAAACGCGGTGTCCCATGCGAAAGCTACGTGCTGCAAGGACTCTGCCGTGACTTAGTCGCGGTGTGGTGTCACAGTGTGATTTGCTTGCCGCAACTGCTTTGCAAGTAGAGGAGGTGATTGAGGAACCACCAACATCACCATGGCGCTTCTTCGGGATGGACCACGAACCCTATGGCATTGCAGCCCAAGATGAAGGCCAAGCCAAAAAAAGATGATGGCAATGATGAGGTGGGCGCGGACCACGTCATCCCGAACAGCGCCGAGGACTTGGTCAGGTTCAGACAGAAAATGAAACAAATGGCTGAGGAGTATGGTTTTTGACGGAGGCTAGAGGAATGGATTGGCATGGAAAAGCGTGGGCGAGGGAAAGGGTGCAAACCATGGCGCGGCCGCAGCTGATGTATTTTGGACAACTTTTAAAAACAAGTCTGCGCCGTCTGGTTTGGGGTGCGCTGCGGATTGATGGAAAGCTTTGTGTTTCGCGTGTGGGCGGTTACCCTCGAGGTAGGAACTTAAAGGTGGTGCCAACATGTGGGTCAGAATCGGTGTGCCAGGGAGGGGGGTTGGATCATGGCAGCCCATAGGCCCATAGGAAACCTTAGAACCCATCAACATGTAGAAGGTTGAATCGCAATGGAGTGGTGTAGGTTTAGAAACAATCTAGGCTAGGAGAAAAAGTGATTGTATCGAAGCGGTGTGCCATTGTGTTTTCCAAATGGGGTAAGAACATTCGTGGGGTAAGCGGTGTGCCATGGGGGTGGGTCAAGTTCATGTGCGATGGGGTAGGGTAGCTCTCCAAATTGCGTTGACGATGAAAATTGCAGTTGAAGTCTTCTTTTTGTTGGAAAGGTGGATCTGGAGAACCTTGTTCTTTATGTAGCGTTTACAATGGGGAAGGCCAGCAGTCTTGACTTAAGTGCTGACTTTTGCAAGTCGGCGTTCCATGGTGGTTTAGTATCCCACATGCAAGATGTGTTAACTTCAACGGGCACCAGTATCTATAGTATATATTTGTTTGTTTGTCTGTTTGTCCATCTATCTGCCTATTTATCTATCTATCTATCTGTCTATCTATCTATCTAAGAAGTGCTATCTTTTGTCCCCTCAGTGTTGTCACCCTCCACCGGGTCCTGTGTTCCACCTCGCCGCCTCCGCCACGTGCAGGTGAAGTCCTCGGGCCTGGCCTCAGAGTTGGCCCGAGAGCAGCCGGGAGGTCCCAGCCGTTCGCCGGCTCCACGGCGACGTGGGTTTTCGTGGGCGTGGAGGAAATGGAGATGTTTGGATTCAAAGGAAAGATCACAGCATCACTAGAATCTACATACAATCAACCAGCTGTATTGGACCTGCAGGTCATCCCAGTATTCTTTCAATTGGAGCTGCGGTGCACTTGCATCTCAAATAAGCTGCCAGATCATGGGATATGGTGGATACGAGTATGGCATGCCACCCTGGTGGTATAGGTTTTTGGAGCTCTTTTTGAGCTCACTAGTCACTAGTTACCTTCTATGACCTTCTCCAAACCAAACATCCTCATCCCAGCCATCCCACCCTGGAGCCGGGAGCCCGCTGTCGCCGGGAAGTCTTGGATCGAAGACCGCCGCTTTCGCCGGGTTGCGGCCTGTCGCCGGGCTGAGGTTGACTTGCCAAAGATTGCAAGAGGCAGAGGGCACGAACACGGAACATGTCGCTGAAGGTAGCTTTGCATGCTTGCATCTGAAAAGACGACAACAACAACAACAATAAAGAACGTTGAACTCCGACATTGTGGTTCACTTAGCAGTGGTAACATTGTCAACCTATGCAAAACATGTAGTTTTTTAGTGCACTAGGCACTAGGCTTGCAAATTTATTGTCGATGTTGTTACGTGTTTGTTTCAACTGCCTTTTGTTGCATACCTCTGTGTTTTGACCAGCGCCTCATGTAATGGACATCATCATAATTGTGATTTTGCTATTCATGCTACTTTGTAGCCACGTTGCACAATCCTTGGTGCTAACTACCTCTACATACCTGGTAACTGCCGCGTGAACTCACACATAAAAGATATCAAAACAATACACAATATTAGGCATGAATAAAAAAGAAACGATCATGGTTATTTCAGGTTGTGTAAAAACTCCTAACTTGGTAACAATCAAGTCCAGCACCATCCAAGGAGTGGTTGTTGATCGCAAAATACATCGTCAGGGGGTCTTGAAACACCACAGGGTGGTTTACAGACCCTGGACCGTCCGGCCCACCGCAGGCCAGCCTGACCGCCGCGCGGCAGAAGGAGTTGCTGGACGATGAGCTGCAAGCGCTGAAGGGTGAAGCGAAGGCCGATACGGCGAAGGTAGTGGAGTTTCCAGCATGAGAAGATGGCAGAATGCTACTAGGAGCAAAGGGCATCGCCACTAGGAGCGTCCGGACGCTGCGAACGGGGCTCCTGGCCTTACTGCTAGTAGCATGAAGCTACTAGGGTGGAAGAGGAGAACTTATATGACATGCTAGTTTTTGCTGTTCACGACTAGCGCAAAAGGTTGTACCTATATAGACCTCTTCAGAGGTCTCACTTGTTTTTTTGTTCTCATCAGTTCCCATCGGGTGACCGATGGAGACTTGCGCATCCAGACGAGATCAGTAAAGATGAACCTTTGATGGGTTTGGAGTGCTTTTCCCACTTTCAACGCAAAAAGCTTTGCAGATCACTAAGGATGTGGGCTCCAGGCCTCCCCCGTACGCTTTTGAAAAAGGGAAAGATATCCTGAAGACGTGGGACACGTTTGATCTAATTTGAGGTCACCACAGCAGTCGGAACTTGGATGTTTTTTTGTATGTTTTATATTGTGTTTGTTTCTTGTGTTTCTTCTCAGATCTTAAGATCATCCTGGGCCGCAAACAAGCGAGCGGAGGACATTACTGTTGACTCTTGATTAAACAAAGCCCCCATTTGAAGAGGATTTCCAAGTCAAGAGTCTCCATAATATAAGCGTCTCTGTGGGTGTAAAGTCAACGAACGGAAGATTGATGTAGACATCACTTCACTGCACCATCACTAATTACATTGACCGCATATGGCTGGTGAGCTTTTAGACCCTCAGAGGTCACTCCCATCGAAGCAAACACGACTTGATGGAAGGACCTGCGACTCGATGGACGAAGGTGCCCGGTCAGGGTGGAAAGGGTATAGGACTTGGTGCTGGACCCCAAAAATCTACACAAGAATCCATCAAACATCATGAATCATGACACAAAAACTAATTTAAGAATATTTAAGCAACACTTTTTATGTCCAGGTATATAGTCAAAGTTGTTTTCCTTTTCTTCTGGTGGTAGCTACAATGAAACTTGGACCCACTGGGTCGGAGAGTCGTATGCCCAGAAACACAACACCTGGATACACGACGGAACCGAATCGGTGGCGGTGGGAGATCCTTTTGGGGATCTATGGCAACTTGTATGGGTACCGTTTACCAGCAGGTTTTGGTTTGAGGATGTGTGAGGCAGAAAAAGAACGACACATGTGTTTGGATTTGTATAGTTCCATGAAATTTTATGGGCTTCCGATTTGATGCTTGGCTACAGGTGTGTGACGGCATGTGACGGCAGGCCGTCACGGGGAGGATTTTCAGACACTCACGAGTAGACCTCAGGACCTTGGGTATATATACTTGGGTATATATATATATATCATTATATGCAACCAATGGTTCCAAAGATTCAACTTCCCAAGCCTTCATCTCCGGTTCGTCAGTGGACAAACGCCTCGGCTTCCCCTGGATCTGGGTAGAGGTTTATCCAACAGGTTCTGTCCAGGTGAGGTTCCACATGTGACCACTGTGTGTTGAGTTGGTCTATGCAAAAGCAACCTAGTGCCCCCCTCCACCCCCAGGTGGTTGGCATATGCCTCAGCCCGCCCATTTGTCCAAGGTCTCATGTGACATCTAGCCTTGATTGCAGCTAGGTTGTGCTATTAAAGGATTATACATTGCATACGTCGTGCTTGGTGACGTTGCAACTCCCTCCATCCCTGGTGCCGCGATGTACACGAGCACAGAAGTGGAGCGATCCGTCACTCGATGTGAGGCTTCTTCTCCGAAGTAGCTTCCAGGCGTGGCGGGCGTCGTTTCCGGCCTGTTGAACTTCAAGAGATTTTTGGAGCCGAACATACACCTGGTTATATGTGCGTGGTATAGTGGGCATGCCATAGTTGTTTTTTCATGTTCCTGTTTCGGGGAATTCCGTTCGTGCTCATGAAATGTCTCCTCCGCCCCAAGACGGCGGGGGTGAAATCAATGACAAGATCCGGGACCTGGTGAGTACTTCCAGTGAGGACGTTGCTGTGGGTTGATAATATGCAGCTTTGTGGTATATAAGCTCCAGCTTTGCAGCTGTGTGCAATCATATTCAATGCTTTGTTGAGCGTTTTGTTTTGAACCAGAGAGCTCCAACCTACAAATCCATTGAGGCTTCAGGGATGCCAAATAGAGGGGCTTTGGACAAGAGGTCACATGAGGCACATGATTTCACTTCTCCAATTGGGTTGAAGGGCTACGCGAATCGAATTTCGTGAGGTGAAAACTATGCTCGACCTACTTCTGAGGTGGCGACGTTCGCGAGGTTGCTAGGCACACTGACGCAGATGTTAATGATTTTCCAATATGTGTCACCTCTGACACATGGGAGTGTCTACCTTGACATATACATACAAAACTTATATTTGTGTTTTGGATGTTGTTGGATCATGTTCCTTGTTGGTGATGTGTGATCGGAACAACACTGTAAACACGCTGCAGCGACATCGGCCACATCTGAAACTCCCAGCGACATGTGCCACATCAACAACGAACTCACTGTGTCAAGTGTGAAAGTTGTTGTTGTTGGTAGAAAACAAAAACAGCCGCCCAATATAATTGTCACATGTTGTAACTTTGGAACTTCAAGGGGAGACGATTAGGGATACGGTTAAAGGTTTGAGCGAATGTTGGTTTCGTAAGTAGGTGGATTTGTTGGACTTGTTTCACTGAAGTCTGGGCTGGTTCTTTTTTTGTGTTTTTGAGGTGTTGTTCTGGAGGGGGGTCCAAAAACAACAACAGGGCTGCAGTCGTTGTTTCTAGGAGGGGGTAGAGACAACAACGCCTTTTGAGGGGGGGTCCCAAAAAACAACAACGGGGCTGCAGTCTTTGTTTCTAGGGTGTGGTAGAGGTTCTAAGTATAAGTTTTACAGATGTTTTAGCTGACCGGTTCCTATACTAGTAGTAGTAGTAGTAGTAGTAGTAGTAGTAGTAGTAGTAGTAGTAGTAGTAGTAGTAGTAGTAGTAGTAGTAGTAGTAGTAGTAGTAGTAGTAGTAGTAGTAGTACCACTAGTACTAGTACTAGTACAAACACTACCACTACTGGTGAAAGTACTTGTTGGCTGGTTGTTTTCGGGGGGGTCAAATATCAACGATGGGGCTGCAGTTTTTGTTTCCATCCCCTTGTAGAGACAAAGGAAGCAGATATGTTGTAACGGGGCTGCAGTTTTTGTTTGTACCTTCTTGTTGTTGTCGTTGTTGTTGTGGCTGTGGTTGTTTTCCTCAACGGACGTAACTCCAACTCTCAACAGGCCGCGCTGCTTAGCAGCGCCCGAAAGGCACGTATGAGCACGGTCCGTTCTCATCCGTTCGACGGGAAATCAGCGATGTGTGCCACCGCGGACATACGCTGCCAGATGTGGCGCGGCAGCTGTTTGGCACGGTGCAGGGGCCCAGCTTGGCCTGTCCAGGGGACTGGTCTTGGACCGTGGGACTGGGTCAGTCATAGACATGTGACGTCCATACTGGGTATAATAGCTAACTCGTACCACTTTTGTAGATACCCCCTTTGTAGAGCTTGAAGGTGATATATCCAGTGACTCAAGCTTCACAGCCGGAAGGTTTGAAGCTACCAGTGAGTAGCTACTACTTGATGCACTTCTAGCAGTGGCCTGGAAGATCTCAAAAATTTTGGAGATGTGTTTCATCCACTGACTCTTGCACTATGGAATACACTAGTTTGGCTTGGTGGCCATGAATTTCTGTTTTTGGGTCCCTTTGACTCTTCCGAAGCGGAAGGTCTTTAGTTCTATGGGGGTGTCCTTCACAAGCTCCGTTTTGGGGGTCGAGCTTCCTTGAAAGAAAAGATGCAAAGAAAACGCCTGCTTCAGCCCGAGCTGGAGCAGAAAGAGACGGTTGTTCCACCCACAAGGGCGGTCGTATTCCTTGGACCGTTGCGGTCTGACCAGCTGATTTCTGTTCAACGTCAGGCGTTTGGTGAGCTTGGAGGAAAGCCACCAGCAGGAGTGGAGCGGGGAGTTCGGATGGGATGCTTCTTCGACCGAGGAGTTTCGGAAATGGAGCTCTGAAACAACAGTTTTTTCCCGGTATATAGATGTTTTTGTGCGTATTGCCTGGTCAGTAGCTGAGAGTGCGATGGTTTTACTGTAACTATTTATATATATGGTTGTCGATCTAAAGGTCCTAGTCAGCAGTGTGTATGACGATGACCCGGAACATATCAAAATCTCATTTGGCGAAAGTTTTTTCTCGAGTTGGCGAAAGTAATTTTTTTTTGGCGAAAGATCTGGCGAAAGATTAAATATGTACTTTTGTATGAATGTTCATTTGCTTTCTGAACAGCTGGTGGCAGTGACTCAGAAGCTAGATGAGCTGTGGAAGTTAGATCACCTGCTGCTGCTGCTGCGGCTGCTACCACTACCACTACCACTACGACTACTACTACTACTACTACTACTACTACTACTACTACTACTACTACTACTACTACTACTACTACTACTACTACTACTACTACTACTACTACTACTACTACTTACTACCTACTACTTACTACCTACTACTTACTACCTACTACTTACTACCTACTACTTACTACCTACTACTTACTACCTACTACTTACTACCTACTACTTACTACCTACTACTTACTACCTACTACTTACTACCTACTACTTACTACCTACTACTTACTACCTACTACTTACTACCTACTACTTACTACCTACTACTTACTACCTACTACTTACTACCTACTACTTACTACCTACTACTTACTACCTACTACTTACTACCTACTACTTACTACCTACTACTTACTACCTACTACTTACTACCTACTACTTACTACCTACTACTTACTACCTACTACTTACTACCTACTACTTACTACCTACTACTTACTACCTACTACTTACTACCTACTACTACTACTACTACTACTACTACTACTACTACTACTACTACTACTACTACTACTACTACTACTACTACTACTACTACTACTACTACTACTACTACTACTACTACTACTACTACTACTACTACTACTACTACTACTACTACTACTACTACTACTACTACTACTACTACTACTACTACTACTACTACTACTACTACTACTACTACTTACTACTACTTACTACTACTTACTACTACTTACTACTACTTACTACTACTTACTACTACTTACTACTACTTACTACTTACTACTACTACTACTACGACTACTACTACTACTACTACTACTACTACGACTACTACTACTACTACTACTACTACTACTACTACTACTACTACTACTACTACTACTACTACTACTACTACTACTACTACTACTTACTACTTACTACTTACTACTTACTACTTACTACTTACTACTTACTACTTACTACTTACTACTTACTACTTACTACTTACTACTACTTACTACTTACTACTACTTACTACTTACTACTACTTACTACTACTTACTACTTACTACTACTTACTACTTACTACTACTTACTACTACTTACTACTACTTACTACTACTTACTACTTACTACTTACTACTACTACTACTATTCCTACTATTCCTGCTCCTGCTTTGGGGGGTGGCTTTGCCACAAAACTCTACCCCGCAAAAGGCGAAAGTTTGGCGAAAGTTCAGCTCAAGATTGGCGAAAGTTCACCCTGCCACATCTGACCCCCAGCCCATTATGAATAAGTTTCGGTGACCGGCTACTTCAGTGATTCTTGCATTTTTGACTCTTGCTGACACCCAGGAGAAACAAAAGAGACGTACAGGGTGTCAACAGTTAAGTAGAAGACACATGCTGACAAACAGTGAAATTTCTATTTTGTGTTTGCCAGTAAAGAAGAAGCCATTGACGTGAACAAAACACAACATACATGGCACACATAAATACAACGTACTTCGGCGAAAGATAAAACGCAGGAAGGCGAAAGTTTGGCGAAAGTAATTTTTTTTGGCGAAAATGACGGATCCCGGATAAAGGAATTTAGATCAACTCCCATATATATATATATATACATGCATGTTGTACCTTGCAAAAGTGCAGCATTGGCCACAGTGCGTGCCTGCTATCACAGGTGTCACACAGAATCTAGTTTAGTGAGGGCACTTGTGAGCCTGTGCATCTCAAAACTGAAGATGCTGCTGAGAATGGACCCCTTGCCAAGAATTGCAAGCAATTCAGGTGTTGATTTTCTTCCAACACGTTTGGTCTCAAGAGAATCTTCAGGCGTTCTGTGCTTGGCCATGGTGTGTTCGTTTCCGTGCCGGCATATTTGAGCCCCATGGAGGCATCCGTGCAGCACAACAGCGAGCGCAGCTCGCAAGACGGGAAGGCCCGGGCGGATCGATTTCCGGGAGGAGCTGAGGAGCTGGAAATCGTGCACCCCATTGGAGCCGATTGGAAACCCAATTTCAGCCTTTTCTTTCCAAGGCCATCCAATGCATGCCATCGCATGGTGATGATGGCATGATCTGCCAGTGACGGTGTTTAACCGAGGTTGCTTTTGGACTGCCTAGACACATTTATGATCATTCTATTTCACTTGGGCCATGCGGCCCGAGCTGAACCAAGCAGATCAGATGTCCGACCTGACCTTCCCGACCACGGTGGCGCCCAACTCGCGCCGCCCAGGTGAAAGAGGCCTTCCGCCGCGCGAGCCAGGCTGAGCGGGACGCTGCCTCTGAGAAGCGCCTTCGTCGGCATGGTGGACCGCGCCTTCGTCGGGCGATGGGGAAGTGATAGATCGGGACGATGGGGAAAGTGATACAACTATCTCGGGGCCAGCAGGTTCCCAAGTTCAGAGAAGCAAACCAGTGAAGTTTCTGAAGAGACCCAGGAAGAGTCGAGTGGTTGTTGATTGGCCTTTGTTTACTTATGATGAATGTATACTCTGTTGTTATACGGTATTTTGGGTTGGGGAAGTTCTGTCAGCCACTCGCTGATCGGATTTGGGATGGGTTTGCAGGCATCAGCAGGAGAGGTTGACTTCTTGCGACTTCTTTTCAATTATATACTGTGCTGAGTAAAAGAGCATTCGAGACAGATGAGAGACTTGCAATACCTTGCGAAAACTGGGTGCTGAGAGTTCTTCTTGGGTGTTTATCCTCCGCGCATCTACCGTTGGAAGAGGGTGTTATGTTGGGTTTTGCTCGGCCCAGGTTCGCTTGCCAAAGATTGCAAGAGGCACAACGCGATGGTCGGTCCACCAAGGTCTCTCCACTTACCGAGGACATATGTTTGTAGTCATTATATATATATATATATATGTATCATGTATGTTTTTGTTTGTTTTAACTTATTGTTAGCAATCGTATATTTTATGTAATATGTTAATACATATGTCTAAGAAGTTGCTTACCCAATGTTCAGACTTCAAAGAGAAACAGATCCTTCCAGAAGGAAGTCCTTCGCAGACCTCCATTC
>CAXIVM010000054.1:0-34179 GCA_964035705.1 Porites rus
CATGAGGACGTTGGGTCAACGTCCCATCCTGTTTTTTTACCCAAAAGGGAGAACATGAGAGGTGGAGTTCTGAAGAGTGCGATGGTCTTTCTAATTCCCGCCGTTTTCTGCAATGGTCTTGTTGAAACAAACACTTTGCAAAGAACCGACGAGGGTCGGTCAGAAGACTCTGCTGTGCAAGGAGGTTCCTCCCTTCGTCGGAGCTGGGGAGGTGATTCCTCCCAGATTCCTCTAGACCGCTGCGGGTGCAACAAGGTGGACTTTTTGAAGTCCTGCCTTCACCATCGGACCATCGGCTGGCGTTTTTTCAGGGTTCGTTTTCCACGTTCTCCAGTGACTCTAGTGTCCATTCTCCAATGACTCTAGTGGCGTTACGATTTCCGGTACAGTTTGCAGTTCGACCCGCACGGCGATGGTTTTTGCATGGCATCCGGGCGTTCGCAGTCCAGCAGGCACGGGCACGGAGTTCGAGCCTGACGGTAAAACAGGTGAAAGACCCTCGTCTGAGACTCGGACAGGTGAAGTAGGATGGTCTTAAACTCATTAAGAAGGTTTGCCCAATTTGGACGTTTCAAATCTGTTCAATACTTTTTCGGGGAGTGAAACGTTCGCATTTCTATGCCATGTAGATCCTTTCATGGGGCTCCTGGACGGAGCGTCGGTTCCGACGCCGTACCGAGTCCGGGCCCCAAACGGTGCGGTGTCTGACCCTGAACTCAAAACCAACGAATAACGTGAACTCAAAGCATTGTCCTCTACCAAGCATAGTGATCTTGTTACTCTGAACACCGGATTTAGTGGTTTAGGCTGTTTTGGCATATGCTACTAGAAAATCTGTAGGTATCATATGGTATAATGAGCAAGGGCGGTACACATGTGCAACTGCCAAGCCACACACGCACACAATACGCCTTATAGTCCATACTCCTACATAGAATCTCCCAGGCTTGCACCTTCATCGCAACCAACCCGACATCTATCACAAACCCACCGCAGCGCGCGCATTGGGAAGCGCGCGCGCGACAACGAGAAACCACTCTTCCTCCCGTGGTGCACACGACGTTGGCGACGGACACGACGAGTCACACCACGCCTGTGGGTGAAACACTGCGTGCACCAGGTCGGGTGAACCTTGGACTCGACCACCGTAACGCGGGTCACGGCAGGTCACGGGCGGCAGGAGGTCCCGGACCACAAGGTCACCGTTGAGGACCACGAAGTTGAGATGGGTGAGATTTCGCTGAGAATTCACACATCAAAACCACCAACGAACACCAACATGTTTTTTGTGCCTCCTTTATTATGTCCATGGTATTTTTTTGTTTATAGGTTGCTCGTTTCATTTTTTAATGGACCACCCAAAGAACATCTGATGAACCTCCATTTCAGATCGCTTCTTCGCAGACTGTCACGCGTCCCGGCGTGGCGACAGGCCGTATGGTGGCGCGACAGGCCGTTCGGTGGCGAGGCACACAGACGTGGAGGGCAAGGGCATGGCGCCATGGCTCTCGGGTGAAGCCTGCGCCTGGCTCCGGATCGGTGACGGGGCGACCGACTTGCTGACGGCTGGGGTGGTGACCGAGTCGCCAAACACTTTGACTCTTTTCAGCTCAAAGTGCAACCTTTCGGTAATGACACGTCTTTTTCAATCCCAAACATGCATCAGCAACATGATCAAATCTTCATTGACGTGCTTCGTGGATCAGTCCCAACCGACTTTGTTCGAGGGATAAATGATCAAATCTACCCCGCAAAGAAGTAGATAGAGAGCATGGAGAGATCCTGCGATCCACAACACCCAATTTCGAGATTTTTTCGAAACCACCTCATGTGCAGTGCAAAACGACCAGAAAAAGACCCCGATCCCAACTGCACTCCAAGGCCAACATGTTTAATCGACATCTGTCAGTGGGCAGGAAATCCTTCAGCTTAGAAGATGCTGAGAACACCATAGATTTATCAGCACCATAGAGCTTGTGAGCGACTCTATAGTAACACAGTAAGCAATCTTATGCACAAACAATCCATCTGCTCCGGTGAATGTAGAACATCCAAATGCATCTCGGATCTATCTGCTTGGGCGTCACACATGGGTGAAAATTCTGTCCACCTCCGGTGCTTCCGGCGGAAGCCTCGTCCCTGCGGCGGTTGGCATGTCGTGCTGGACTTCGCACGTAGCCCCCCTCGAGGGCATCCTGGCCGCCAACATCTAACTGGAGGAGATGTCCAAGTCACATCCTCTTTCTTGCACTTGCCAGTCTTTCTTGGCTCAGTGCTGTTCGATTTTCAGTCGAAGAAAGTGATCTACTCGCAGGAACTTGCGAGGTCAGTTGGGGGTCTAGTTTGAGACACAGGCGATGCTTCCTCGGGATTCTCGAGCGTAAAGTGTTCACTGGGGTCGCACAGCCAACTCCAGGATCAGATTCGCAGGTCCGTTCAGGTTGCCCTGTCTTTTTCCAGAGCTGCTCGTTACTTACCCGTCAGTTCTTGGAAGATTCCTGTGTTTCTCAGTTTGGTGTCATCACCACTGAAGTCCAACTGATTGTGAAATTGAATCGATAGGTTTTGTGCTGTTTGCTTCTGAATCTTCTCTTGCCATAGCTTGCCTAATCCGAAGGTGCAGGGATCGGAGGTCATCAGAGATCAAAGCAAGCTGCTGCATTGAAAAGTCTCAGTCCAAGTGCCGCTTGCTAACAATACTACAACATTCTCTCTTGATGTGGAACTTGTACACCTCCTTCGAAACATGCATGAAAAGGTATGAAAAAGGCCTAGTAGTAGAACTTTCTGAAATCATCATGGAGGTGGAAGGCATGTTTTTTTTTGAAGGACCACTTTCCGAATACAAAACAGGTGATTTTCACTGCACGTAACCATGATTCTTTCAGGGAGGATGAACCCCAATCTTGACATTCGCCCGTTCGCCGTCAGATTCAAAGCCCGGTTCGCCCTGCCAACGGATGCTTTCCTCGCCCCACAGATTCGATTCATGTCAGGCAGTCCATCGTCCAAGCGTCCTGCCCATCTAAGGGAGGCCGCCCTCGGCGCTTGCGACGCCTCGAAGTCCGAAATCCGAAGGTCGTTGGGTGAGGTCAAACGAAGCGGTCATCCCTCGAAGCCTCTTCCGACCTGATGACATCTCATCTGAAGAATCGGAGAGGGATCAACGAACCGCCTGTATCGACATGTCGGGTGGATCGACATTGGATCGTGTCTTGAACTTCCTTTCTCGGCATTTGGGTGGGCATGGGAGCCTTTTGACAAATGCTCGGCAGGCTGGCAGGGGGGCCTGGGATGGCCTGGGACTGCTTGCTTCGCTTGCTTCGAGCAGAATATCGGAGTGGGGAGTGGGCATGGCATCAGCTTCCAGGCAGTCAGAGTTGGGAAGCAGTCAAAAAAAAACGTGATATGTCGTGACGTTGCCAACCGTTCATGTCTTAAACCAACTCTCTGTGACACGTTCAATGCCAAGCCGTGGACCTCCACAACCTCTTCTTCGCACGCAAGAGGTCCGGTCCACTTAGCATCTGCGCAACGGTCCATGTTACTCGAACGCATACTCCACACATCTCCACATGTTTTTTTTCCACATATGAGAAGGCACAACAATGATCTGATTCACCCAGCTTTGCCGAAACGAATTCCGAACGAGCTCACCCGGCCTTTCCGAGCCGGCGAAACGAACGAACTCCGCGGGTGCGCGGACGCCCCGTTTCGCGATCCGAATCCCACCTGTGATCCCAGTCGATGGTCTCGTAAAAGCCGGAGCCCTCGCCTGGAGCGATTCAACGAAACGGTTTCTTTTTTGGGATGGACACTTGGAGACACCGCCCGTTCACCGGGACCACGCTGTAGATTCAGTTCTGAAAAGTGGCTGATTTGCGCATACTTGCTACCAGTAAAGGAGTAAGAGGGCGGTTTCTTCATGCCAGACTCCCACACGGGCGAGGTCAGCGGAAATGTGTTGACACCAAACAGCAACATCAATTGAATACAATCGCAGGGAACACAATGGCAACACACACACACACACCACACCACACACACATTCAACATCATCCAACACCTTCTGTTTTTACTCCACTTCCTTTGCATCAAGGCTCGCAGCCGCCATCTGTTGGCTCGTGCATCGATCTCCTTGACCCTCGCCTTCCGGCATCTCAGCTTCAATTCCCGGCAGCTTTGGTGGTAGCCAGCCTGTGAGACTTGGCACTGGCTGGAACTGTTGATGGAAGCAATGGAAGCACTCCTGCAGCCTGTTGGGGTAGTGAACACCTTTATCTTTAGTAACTCACTGGGGTTAGAACACTGCAGTTTTCGGTGTTGACTAGTGAACACTACGGTCTTCCAGCAACTCCAGGTTCTGATCCATGTTTGCAAGCTCTGCAAAGAGAGGACGGGGGTTTGGCCTTTATCCAAACCTTTCAGACCATCCCCCAAGGCGGCACGCAAATAACGGATAATGATGGGCAACATGAAGACCTGATGGAAAAGCTTGAAGCTTGGAGAGGGGACAGGCTGATCTCAGAAGGGCAAAGGCAAAATGAAGACTTCTGCCAGATGGCAAGACTTGCTTGAGGACCCTGATCCCATGAGCGTCACCGGAAACACTTCTTGCTCCTGCGTTTGGACGAGAAGAGCCTCCCCAAACAGCGAAACGAACCCCGTCCTGTCGGCAGCAAGCCAGAGATGTCGTGCAGCTCGGGCATGAACCCCTCGGCACCAGCTGCGGGAAGGCTTTGTTTTTGCTCATCATCTCCAGATCCTTCCTAAGCTTTGTCTAGGCTGATCCCCACTCGGTGACTCTTCGTCTTCGGGAATCTGCATGGCATTGGATGGTTGATTTCGGGGATACCAGCTTCCCTCATTCCCAGTCGTGCCAGCCAGCTTTCCAGCAAAAAAGAGTTCTAGAGGAAAGATGGCAAGACGAAAGAGATTCGCACGACTGAAGTGGAATACCTCAAGATATAGGACTTTGGGGAAATGGTAGGCATTCCACCCACTCTCAGGCCTCCATCCTTCCACAATCGCCCGGTGACCTGTTGATTGGGGCTGATAAGGGTTGATTTCTGTGGGGATTGATTGCACTTGATTTGGTGTGTTGGTGGGTTTACATGGATGTACTATGATATATCTGACATAGCTGGGAATTGGAGATTGAGATTCAAATTGGATTCGGAAATCTTCATCTTTATCATCTTTCCGGTGGCCGGAATGTTTTGAGTACTCTCCTTCTTCCGGAAGGCTGGAAGGAGAGTAGTCCCTATGGCTCTTGTTATACTCTCCGATCCTGTGAGCCAAGGAGGCCGCTGTCCTCCCCCCCAACGCCTTCACAAATGGTTCGTCCACCACCGCCGACATGGCCGGTCTCCTCAAGGGGTCCTGGAGCGGCTTGGGAGGACAAAGGAGGAAGGAAGGAAGACGGTTGGATGGTGTTCGAGGCTCAATGATGCTCAATGCGCCAGGGCTGCGGTGAAAGAGAACGCCAGCTTTCAAAAGAATTGCCAAGTTGGACGCCCGAGGATGAGTTGTCCCAAATCTTTGATTTGAATTCCATCGGGCGGAGTTGATCATCCAAAACCACCTCCCAAACTCTCCCGACCTAAACTTGCCCAAAAGTCTGGCTTAAGATCCTGAAAATATGACCCAAGTGTTTCATGTTCCTCTCAATTTTGACCCCTAGGCTCCCGATGCTAGGTGAAAATCAAGGAAACTATCACGGTCATACCAATCTATTGAGACCTAAGGTCAGAATCATGTCGTAAGGGTTTTGGGCCTGCACAAAGACTTGTGAACACGTTGTACTTACCTACCAAAATGTTATAGCCACACTATTCTGGCCATGACATAGACTCATTTCAATTGAGACAGTACATAGACATCACTACACCTTTTGGCACGTGAGATGCGAACGAAAAACCACCAGGTACATTTAGGGAATCTCTGGTCTTTGGAGTGCTGCTCGACTTGGCGTCGTTAGTCAACTCATTTTATTGGACAACTCGTTGACTAACGAAGTGCAAGCTGCAAGCTCCAAGTCCAATCCGGTGTTGGACCAAGCAACTGTCCCACGTCCTTTGAATGGTGGAACGGCCCAAAATGGCCTTGTGTCGGGGGTCATCCCCCTCCCAAACATTCTCTATAATATGTGTATGCATCACTCCTTGTAATGCCCAAGTTCCAATCATGCTTCTGTTATGTGCTGTTATCTCCACCTTTACTTCTACTATTAATTGTAACATACTGTAACATACTGTCACTACTTGACTTTATTGGAGCCTGCACCGATTGAAGCCTTTCAAACGTTTACAAACACATACAGTTTCACCTTCCAAGCTCCGGTTTCACCTTCGCCTTCACGCGGTTCGCCGCCATCCGTTCCGTTGCGTCCCGGTGCGGATCCTTTTGCAACAGCTGGTGAACCAACGCATGGAGGTCGGAACCTGAAGGGCTTGCGCGCGCGCGCGCAACTGGCTGCATACGCAGGGGTTGGCGCTTGGCGCAAGGCCTGCAGGGGTTGTCTTGTAAAGGTGTTGGGATCATCTAGGCTTTTCCTTTTTGGCTTTGCCATCATACCGCCCAGGCTGTGCTCCCAGGCTAGGGGACACACGCAAATCGTTAATCGCAAAGGGCCTCGAAAAAAGGGTATTAAACATCATCTGTACCAAGCAAGGGTTAAACAAATGTTAAACGGTTTACATCGATCTTTGGGGTGCGAAGTAATTACCAAACACCACTTCTTCTGACCCCCCCCTTCTGTTTCCCTTGCCTGATAGCGGTTTACATCGCTCAACCTTTTTTCACCTGTTGGATTTGTGCAGGGTGTCCCCGATCTCCAAAAAGGTTTAAAACTAAAATTTGTCCACTTTTCCTGGGTAGGTCTTAGAATGTCTTAGATACTACCCATCAAACACCGGTCCTCTCTGGTCTGTCCGATAGGTAGCCACCTCTCCGCTGTCTACTACCCATCCCGTCGCTGTCTTCTCCAGCCCCTCTGTCCGAGTTGCTGAACTCTTCGGGGAGTGGCTTGTAGTCCATGGTGCAAATCTGCAAGGCCATCGCTGGAAGATTACTGGCCTGAAACGGCACCTGCGACATCCCACCCGAGACGCGAGCGACGCTGCGAGCGTCCCACCGGCGCGGAGGTTTTTCGTCTTTTCTTCTTTTTCGGCGAACGCCATCTCAGGGCGCTTAGTAGAAGGCGGAAAGCACTGGTGCTGAATTCTGCACTTCATCGCCACTTTTTGGGTGGCTCGGCTGGTTGGGATGACACCCACCACCCTTTGTGGATGTGATGTGCAGACCGGAGACCAAGGAGCACTGTTGGACGGCAGAAGATCAGATTCTGTCAAATCCTAGCGTATAGCACGAAGGACACAAAAAGAAAAGACAAGCGTACCAGGACCTTGCGTTCGGGGTGTCTATTTATAGCCCCTTAGCTGTTAAGGGGTGTCCATTAACCACCCCTGGGGGTCCTGGTATATTATATTTCTGTACTTCAATTCCTGTCCGTGCAATCACTTGAACTTCATGCAGCAAACCAACCCCAGGCCATACGGGTGTGTTCTTCTAGATCAACGTTCTGCGCTCGCTCGTGGCATCCCCATTCGATTCTTCCCTGGTCACTCGCCCCGGCGGTCAAGAGGTCGGACATGGAATCAGACTCGCTGATGGAAGCGAGCGGACAGCCCTGGAGAAAAAACATCAAGCTTTACCCTCCCTGCAACAAACATGGACGTGGACAGTGGCTCCTGGAAAGACCAACTTCCTCTGCAAACAGAGGGTTTTCCTCCACGTCCATGTTTTGCTCCAGGGAGGGTCACCTTTTTTCACCTGCGACGAACGAGTGCCCCTGTCCCCAATTTTCCCCCCCCAAGTTCGCTTGAACTGGTGAAGTCCCCTTTCAGGTCACGAGTTCTTTACACCGGCGACTTCCTCACCTTCGACCTTCGCCGTGAGTTCCTCGGTCAACGCCCCGTGCCTTGAGACAGGTCATCTCGTAGAGCACCACGCCCAGTGACCAAACATCCGCCTGTTGAGCGTGGAGCGTTTGACGCTGCTCCAGGGTATGTAGGGTTACAATACCTGGAGCTTCCAACGATCCTTTCGGCCTTTTGATGCATCAAACCAAAAGGCTGACATTGTACAGAGACTAGAGTAGAATGAGTAGACAATGTATAAGACAAATGGTTGGTCAAATGGTGAAGTAGTTGTATGAGTCAAACAGCCCGTGGAATGGGACTGCTTGCAGAGCAAAAGGGCCTTACATCAGACTTTGCGTGGGCGCCTGGCTCAGTGATCATCCTCTCCCAAAACTATTGTGATGATCTTCAGAAGGTCCATTCCCACAACGCTCTTCAATCTCTTCAGGACCTTGAACGGGGTGGCCCACCCCAAGAACCCCAAGAACGTAGCCTCAAATCGACTCAAATCTCCAAGTCTGGCTACAGTCACTACAGCCAGCATCTCCAGCCACCCGTGTTTCAAGGCCGAGAGATTGCCCCACCTTCACCCCATAGGGGTTGTTCTTGCAAATCTCTGGCGACAAATAGGAGGGCGTGCCCACGGTGGAGTTCGCCTCACGCCGGGCAGTGGAGTTCGCCTCGACAGAGTCCCAGAACATTGGATGGTGTGGCGAAAGCATCTCGAAAAAACTGGTAATCGCTCAACATTCAGAGCATGTTTCAGCCGCTCAACCTGAAACGTAGACTCATCACCTAGCCTGACTATGTCTTATTATATAATATTGACAAGTACAAAGCAAACCCCAACAACCTGCTGGATCCGCAAAAACGAGAGAGCACTATAGCTATAACTACTCAAACCCATTGGTTGGGTGACTCCTTTTTGCAAAGCCGAAAGAACCCAGCTGGACGGTGTGTTCCGATGCAGAGAGACGGATCGGGTGACTGGCGGATCGGGTGACTGGGCTCGTTCCGGTGTGGTTCTCCGGAGTCCCCAGCTCCTGCGTACGCCGGAGTGACAGTTGTGGTGGGGTCTCCGGAAGATGTTTTTCTTTTCTGGATCCCTTGAGCAAATCCAAGTTTGTGCATTCTTCAAATGTTCAAGGTCTTCTTCGAATCCCTTGTCAGGTCAGTACCTCCATACAGTAACCTAGTAACCTACCTTGAATTGGAGAACATCCCCACGTCTCATCATCACAACACGTGCAGATCCGCTCTTGTGTTGCTACCTGGTGCGGTGCGCCCGGTGCGCGCCCCGTCCTGCCTGCCCCGTCGTCCCTTCGACCATCTTGGCGATCCCAAAGTCACCTTCACAGATCTAGACGGGGGAATGGGAATTCACGGACCCCAACACGACACGTCTGGGACTGCCAGTCCCGGACTGCCTTCAAAACGGCCAGGGGTGGGTGGTTTTGGGGGTCGATCGGCATCTATGGCAGTCCCATGGAGTGTCTGGGGGATAAGGGGGCGGATGAGAAGCCTCATAGACCGAGGCCGACTTCGGTGCAAAAGCCCGACATTACCGGAGCGGACACTCGTGGGACACAACCTGGGGACGGTCTTAGTCTTTGCGCCTAAGCATAGACGCCGCACCGAGGTTCGGGGGCCGGGCCAAACAAAACATGACCACCTGGGTTGATTCATCAAGGGTTGATGGTCTTGTCAGCACATCAAGAACATATGAGCCTTCTGTATCCCTCCATGTTGCCAGACAAGTAGTTGTTCGCCGCTCGAGTGACGAGTTTTGTCATCGGGCAATGCCCTTCACTAGTACTAGCAAGTGCTTAGGGGAACTCCCTCCAGTTCATCGGTCCAACTGTTTTCAGGCCCCTAGCCTCCTTCAGAGCCGCTCCCTCCAAACATTCAACCACTTTCTATGTGTGTCGCAGGTGTCCCATACCCCCAAAGACCTGCTCTCCAAGCTGTCCACGCTCCCTGCTCTCTCCAAGCTGTCCAGCTGAGCTCCGGTGCCGAGTTTGACGGTGCATTGGCTCAAGTCGCCCTGCCACGTCGAACGGGCGGCCCGGCGCCGAGACCACCTTTTCGTCGTTCCCAGTGCCCATGTGGTCGGTCGCCAACACGAGTCAAATTCTGACTTTTTGATGCAAGCAAGACTAGAAACACTTGGGGTCTGGTCTTGGGCCCCAAGTTTTAGCCGTTGCATTTCACACACCAAAGGACCAGGGGCAGTGGTTGGGGCAACCTTGCCTCGCCAGCCACAAAAATGTTCGCTGGCTTCACATCACGATGCACGATTTTCCTCAGTTCGTTCATCAGCAGGCAACTGCGGCGGCTGACAGATTCACGTGAATCCGTCTTTAGGGATCTCTAAGGGGAAGAGGATTCCATCTCAGGTCAAAGCAATCTTTTTCTTGATTCCGGGTCCTCGAAGGAATGACAAATAGTAGCACATCCTGTATCGGAGAGGCAAACCCTGGTCGGTCAATTGCTATTTGAAAGGCTTTTCATCTGAGCTGCAGCCATTCCTTTTGCAAATTGGGCTAGATGCAACTAGCAAAACTCCCTCAAAGCTCAACACATCTTCTTTGTTGCAAAGGTACAGGCTTCCTCAGCAAGAGCATTTTCGAACATATTCATCCCAAGCGTGTGAGAAGAACATGGCAATTAGTCATTACAGGTTTCTTCACACGTTCTTTAAGGGCCTTTTGTACAGTCACTAGCCCTACAAAGTTGCGCTGAACTCTTATTCTTTCGCACAAAATGGAACTTGAATGAACTTGAGAACATATATGCGCATCTGTAAGCTCCCCCCATCATGGCCGAGCGCCTCCGCCCCCGCCCCCATCTCCGCCCCGCATGGCCGGGCGCCCGCGCTGCGCATGGATGTAATGCAAGGCCGAGCTGACCTGCGCGAAGACCTGAGACCACCGGAGAGACTCCGGAAGAAGCACGGAGAGACTCCGGAAGGGTGGAGGAGCCGAAAACAAGAATGGCGCGGCATTCAGTGCTGGAAAAAGAATATGAACAGATCTAATGATCAACTTGTGAGAAATTAGGTGGCAGTTCATGGTGATGTGTTTCTGTCTTTTGAGTTGCTCGCATTTCCTTCGGTGCGATCGTTCACTATGTCGCTTCCTTGGCCTATCGCTCTCAAGGCATCGATGTCAGCCCTGCGTGAAAAGCATTTTCACATTTCGCTTTTGCTTGCTGCGCTTTGCTTGTGCTGTAGGGTGAGCCATTGTTTTGGTGTTGACCCCCTGTTTATCTTGGTTTTGGAGGGTGGCTCCCTCCACCACATTGGTAGCGGAGCTTGAGGGGATTTTCATAGGCTGCGACCTGCTTCCCTCGTGCCCCATGGCGGACGCCATGGGATCACATGCAGCGCCATCAGCTGCTGACGGATCGGCTGCTGTGGACGCGGCCGCGTGGGCAGCTGCGGCGGTGCCTCTGCCGCCGGATGATCCATGGGTCAGGGCAGACCCTTGGCGAGTGGAAGGACATCCGACTGGAGGACATGATGGGACGACTTCGGGTGAGACAGAAAAGGGTTCTGCCTCGCTGGACTCGGCCGTAGATCGTGCTCTTCGGAAAGGAAAAGGAAAAGGGGGAAAGAAGAAAGGAAAAGGGGATGAGCCAATAGCCCCGACACTTCCACAGCCTGTGGAGAATGAAACTCAGTTGACGCCGCCATCAACTCCCCCTAGACAGTCGTCGACAATGGTCAATTCGTTCGAGAGCATGAATGGTCCATGTGGCATGCCTGTGAGCTTTGCACCACCATGTCATGGAGGGTGCGGACCACCACCGGGTTTCTCACCACCGGGCATGCAGCAGTTCTCAGCACATGGAGTAACACCCCACCCATGTGTATCACCTGGTCCATGTCTTCCATTTGGTTCTTGTGTACCACATAGTCCTTGTGTACCACATGGCCCTTGTGTATCACATCCTCCTTGTGTACCACATCCGCAGATGGGAGGCATGTTTCCAAATGGCATGCCTGGTGCATATGTGAGCGGTGCACCACCTCAGTCCTGGATGATGTATGGTCCATGGCAAGGCATGATGACACAAGATGGCTCTGGGGCGGATTCATGGTCAAAACCGTCAGTTCCGCCTCCACAGAGTCAGAACTCAACCGATGAGATGAAGCCGAAGCCCACGAAGAAGGAGAAGAATGGGCAGGACAAGAGAAAGAAGAATCACTCGGCAAGTGAGCCAGATCCATCAGATCCAGATGGACCAGATGATGAGGATGAAGGAAGCTCGCAGAAGTCTTCAACAGCAGCAACCTCAGAGATCAAGTCCATGTTGAGGAGACGAATGAAGCAGGATGACAACTACAGGCCAAAGTCCTCGCTGGGTTCCGTTCGCATCGAAGATTTCTATGGAGACAGAGGTCGATACTTGAAATGGAAAAGAACGATTCAAGCCCAGCAACATCTATACAACCTTGAGGGCAATGAGCTGGCCATGTTGGTCTACCTCTCGACAAAGAAGGAGGCCAGAGATGTCGTGGAACAATACCCAATCTCCTGCTACACCGAAGCTGGTGGAATCCATCTCCTATGGCGAGTGCTGGACGAATCCTTCGGAGAGTCAGAGGCTGAGCTTTTTGAAAGAGCGGACAAAGAGTTCCAGCAGTGCCGGCGACAGCCAGGAGAAACAGTTGCCCACTACCTGGCGGAGATGCGGAGGCTCAGAGCACAGCTGGCACGTGTTGACCCAGACAGCAAGATGAGTGATCGAGCATGGGGTCAACGTCTCCTTCAGCGTGCCTCCCTGTCCAGGAGAGAGAAACATGATGTGTACTACTCAGCAGGTGCGTGCTTCGATCCTCAATCAATTGAGAAGGCCTTACGGCTGCGATGTGGGAGGATCCATGAAGAAGAAAAGAAGGGCACCTACAAGAGCTATGAGGACAAGGGAGGAGGAAAGATGAAACCAAAAGGGCACTACTTCAAGAAGAAGATCATCGTGAAGAAGGCGCATCATGCACATGTGGCTGATGGCCTGGAGGAGGAAGAACTCCCTGATGAAGAGGAGAATGAAGAAGAGATGGACTTCATGGAGACGCTCTTTGAGGAGGAAGATCATGGTCAGGAAGAAGAGCCGGATCAAGAAGATGAAGGAGAAGAAGATGATGGCGAGCTCGATGAAGAAGATCTGAAAGAGATCTTTGCAGCCGGCTGGAAAGCCAAACAGAAAACAGCTGAGGTCCGAAAGAATAGAGGATGGAAGCCCGTGACGAAGACAGGAACAGGTCAGGACGTCAGCAAGAATGGCAAGAGCTTGGAGGCAAAGAAGAGGTTGAGCACCTGTTCATCATGTGGCAAACAAGGCCACTGGCGAGGAGACAGTTGCTGTCCCAATGTCATCAACGGCAGGGATCAACCACATGTTCCGGGCAACAAGAAGCCAGCGCAGACAGTCCACTTCACTTTCATGACCGGAGGAGGTGATGATCCAGAGCTCAGGCCAGACCAATGCCCCAAATGTCGATGGCCAGTTCCAACGGGCCAGAAGTTCTGTGGTCAGTGTGGCATGGCGCAGGATGTGAACGTGACCATGTCAGAAAGGAAGAGAACAAAGGAGGAGGATGATGTTTGGGACTTGGTGGACAAGACAAAGGAAGCAAAGCCAGAGTTCACTTTCGAAGTGACAAAGGATGCAGCGAGAGCAGCAGCATCTATGGAAGGTGGACGTTCCCATCCTGGCACGATGAAGTTGCAGTCAAAAGAAGTAATGGCTGCATTGCCCAGCATGACACGACAGGAAAAGAAAGACTTGCAGAAGGCATTGGTGAAAGATGAGGAGAAGGAGGCTGAACGCTTGTTGGAGTTGCATCGCAGGACAATGGCTGAGTATGGTTATGGAGGACTTCCTGACATGGCTCGTCTTGGACCAACCGCGGACTTGGGTGGAAACCCACTCCCAAGACATCTGATGGCTGGTTATGGGCATGGAGAACCAGACTCACTTGGCATTCCAACAGGCTATCCACAACCTCACTCATCGTCAAGCAGCACCCAGGGACCGATTGCGCAGCAACCAGTGCCACCTGGCAAGTTTGATGGATCAGAGCCCAAGAGCATCAGAGATCGAAAGTTGGCCGCCTTCAGACGAGACCTATATGATCGACAAGTGAGAGGAGATCGTCTGACGCCATCACAAGCAGCACCTGTGCCGACTGAGAAGCAAGCTTTGTGCAAGCATCCGTTTGATGAGTTGAGGTGGTCAGCAAATCAGGATGGTCACTATGCCAAGTGCCGCCTATGCGACCTCAAGAGCGTGATCTACTGGAGCAGCAAACACGGTGTTTTGATGGTCAACATCCATCACACCCGTCCCGATCACGTGCCAGAAGACACCAAGGTGTGGGTCAGAGAAGACAAGAAGACGAAGCACTTGAGCATGGTGAACGAAGGAGGGCCCACGAAAGAACAAGTCTGTTGGAGGGTCACCAAAGACAAGAATGGCAAGATCCTGTATGAAGATGACTACACCGGCAATGTGATCCCCTTTGAGAAGCAACTGGACAAGGCACAGGCCATCATCACAGAGTTCTGGTATAGAGATGCCACGACAGTGGAGGTCTACGGCATGGGAAAAGGAGCCATGCCGCATCTCAAAGTGCCTGGACTAGCCATTGCAGACTCAGGCTGTCGCAACTCGGTGGGCGGCATTGAATGGCACAACGTCATGCAAGAGAAGCTGAAGGAGATGGGTGTGCCGTGGCTGGAGGTGGAAGAAAAGGAGACTTATAAGTTCGGAGCAGGAGACCCGATCGTGAGCAAGAAGGCCTGTGTATACCCAGTCCGCATCCATGGACACTGGGATCTGCTTCGGATGTCCGTGGTGGATCAAGATGCTTCAACATGCCCAGGCCTGGTGGGACCCTCAGAGCTGAGTCGGTGGCAGGCAGTCTTTCGATTTGGCCAGAAGGAGTTGGAACTGTTTGGTGAAAAGAAGCCAATGGTGCTGACCTGGACTCGTCATCCGGGTATCCAGCTCATCGAGTACACTCAGGAAGAAGCCCAGGAAGCCTTGAAGTATCTCGATTCAAAAGAAGCAAAAGAGAAGAAGAAGATCTTGATTGAACATCCTCAGTCCCTCTCATTCGTGGCCCAACATGAGGAGGAGGAGACCTCGGAGGAAGATGATGAGGAAAGCCAAGAAGAAGATGAGCTGGAAGACAGAGAGAAGAAGAAAGCACAGTGGATGCATCACCTGCAGTACGACCTCGGCATCCAAGTTCAAGGAGATGAAACAGTGCCAGAAGAAGAACTGGTGACGGAGAGTGGTGAAGAAAGTGCCGAAGAGTCCTCTTCCTCACATGAAGTCGGCATTGAGATTGTCACCAGCGGCTCAGAAGATGACGAGGAGGCAGAGAAGGAAGCAGAAACAAGAGGAGGTGATACCTTCATCTCGTATGGCCAAAAGAGGCCAATGAACAAGCACTTGAAGAAGAGATTGGCAGCTCAGGCGAATGGCATCTCGGACTCCTATGGAGATGAGAAGGAGGTCGAGCAGATGAGGAAAAAGATGAAGAAGGAAAAGACACCAGTGGCAAAAGAAGTGACAAGAGCGCCCAGCAAAGCCAAATGGACGGTGTTGGAAGTCTTCACCTGGACCTGCGCAATCTCCATCATGGCATCAGCTCGTGGCTGGGGCTTTCATGAACCGGTGACACTGCCCAGATGGGACCTCCTCCAGGAGAAGGACTACAATGATGCACTGAGCTACCTGGATCGGGTGGAGCCTGATCTGTTGGTCCTCGCCTTTCCGTGTGGACCATGGTCTCCTCTGCAGAGCTTTAACAGCAAGACACCATATCAGAGGGCTCAGCTGGCAGCAAAGAGAGAAGAGCATAGGACATTACTGAGGTTTGTTCGTGACGCCAGCATACGCCAAAGAGAACGTGGAGGAGCTCTTTTGGGGGAAAACCCCAAACCCTCGCTGGCCTGGCGGGAACCTTTGATCGAAGAGGCCTTTGAAGGAATGCCATCAACAACATGCGACATGTGCATGTATGACCTCAAGATCCCCGGTGAGCAATACCTACGAAAGAGGACAACTTTGAAAGGCACACCAGAGATTCTCAACAGATGCAGCCGCATGTGCGATGGCAAGCATCAGCATGCCCATGTCTTTGGGACCTGCAAGATCCAAGGAAAATGGACAAACTTGTCCTCCTTTGCAGGAGGCTATACCGCATCCTTTTCCAGAGCGGTGATCAAAGGGGCAGAAGATTTCTTGATGAAGAAGAGGAGGAGGAATGAAGTGTTCGCGGAAGGAGATGAAGTGCCGGAGGAACAGTTCATGGAAGAGGAGCAAGAGCTGGAAGAAGAGGAAGAAGAAGGAGCTGAAGATGGAAAGGACAGTGCAGAGGATAAGACCAAGAAGTGGAAGATTGCACAACTCCATCGAAGATTGGGGCATCCCACGAACAACACTTTGGCCAAGATGCTCCAACTGTCTGGCGCGAATGTAGAGGTGATCAACAGGGCGAAGACCTACAAGTGCCCTACGTGTCAGCAGGTCAGTGCACCAGGAAGATACCCCAAGCAGACACCAGTGCCACGAACCACCATGTTTGGTAGAGAAGTCCACCTGGACCTGAAGTACATGCATGACACTGCCAACAAACTGTTTGTGGCCTTGAGCATTGTTGACGCTGGTACTTCCTTTCACATGGCAGTGTTACTGAGAAACCGAAATGCCACACACGTAGCCTCCAAATTCCATCGACACTGGTGCAGTCATTATGGAGTGCCCACTGCCGTGATCCTGGACCAAGGAGGCGAATTCGATGGCGCCTTCGTGGGATGGTTGGAAGCCCACGGAATTTTCTCCAAGTGCACGGGAGCGAGAGCAGGATGGCAGCACGGGTTTTGTGAGAGGCACGGAGGACTACTAGGTCATGCGTGGCATGCATTGGTTTGGCAGTATCAAGTGAAAGGAAAGAATGAGATGAAGGAGTCGCTGTCCGCTGCCATACAAGCGAAGAACCAAACAGTCACAAGAAGCGGCTTCACGCCATATCAAGCAGTTTTTGGAAGAGCTCCACTTTTCCCGGACATCCTAGATGACGAAGCAACAGGAAACCTGGCATTGAGAGAGTCATTGACAATGGAAGGGGAGGTGCAACGAGGAGCAGAGATGAGGGCAGCAGCACGCATTGCTCTCCTGAGACAAGATTGCCAGGACAAGCTGAAAGAGCCCTCCGTCGGTGGCCAAGACAAGAAGAGAAGATTTTCGCCCCAGGTGAGATGGTGTATTTTTACTCTCCTCAGCCAAAATCCAGCAGGTTCAAGAGAGATGGAGGAGCTTGGCGGGGACCCGCCGTCTTGTTGATGAGAGAAGGTCATGAAAAATACTACATCTCCTGGCGTGGCAGGTGCCTTTTGGTGGCAGCACCCAATCTCCGAAGTGCCAGCACGCTGGAATCAGGTGACTATAGAGGAAGAGTTGAGGAGATGCATGACCTCCAAGATGCCTGGAAAGATGAAGAAAGGCAGTTGGAAGATGTGACACACAATCCAGCACCTCAAGAAGAAGAGAAGTTGGAAGTTGGATGGCAGCCTCAAGAAGAGGTGATCGTGAGAAAGAAAGGAGGCCTGCGGAAAGAGAGGGCGAAGGAGATAGCCAAGTCGTTGAGGGGACTGCGAAAGGTTCACAAGACCATCCAGAAGGTCAAAAGCCACAAGGAAAGGACGCAGTTAGAAGAGATGATCAGGAAGAAAAAGAAGGAACCGGATGAGGAGATAGAAGAGAATGAAGACATAGAAGAAGAAGTGAAACCTCCAGAGCAAGAAGCAATGAAGGAGTTGGATAAGCGACTCCTCGAGCAGATTGAGAAGACCTTGGGAACTCGAGGTGAAGAAGGGTTCAAGAAGAGACTTCATGAACACCTGCAGGATGATCTTCCCGCACAGTTCAAGTTCCAGAAAAGAAGCCATGAAAGTCTGATCCCTGGCGGATTAAGTGAAGAAGAGCTGAGGAGTCGGTTTCAACCTGAAGTTCTTCATTACGCTATGTTGAGCCTCAGCCAACCAGAAGCCAGAGCCAATGAATGGGCATCAAGAAATGAGGTGCGCCAGATGAGTCAGATACTGGATCTTCCAATCACCAGCATTCGATATCATTCAGCACCTCGTAAAAAGATGCAAAGACCTCCGCAATCGAATGAGCGAAGAAGGATCACCCTCATGTTTGGAGAAGAGACTGGGACGGCAATGATTTGCCAAGAAGAACCTTGGGAGGTGGCAGCTCGACCAAACAGAAAAGTTCCACACTCATGGAGAGGAGCAACCTTCTTCGTCAGGGAGGAGAAGACCACGATGAAGACAAGGACAGGTAAAACCTATGTGGAGCTTCCGACAGGAGTATATGAGGTGATGGTCGAAGATCTTGAAGAGTGGATGAAGTTGAGAAAAGAGGAGGAAGAACAGCAAGCTTGGCACGAAGCATTCCTCTTGGTAAACAAACCAAGTGGGAAGGAGTTAGACCCGAGATTCTTCGACCAGGAAGAAAAGAAAGCATTCAATGAAGCAGACGCAAAAGAATGGACATCCTGGATAGAGAACAGGGTCGTGAGAAGACTTTCAGAGGAAGAGATTCGTGCCCTTGACCCCAGTGAAGTTTTCAAGGCTCCAACCCGCCTGATCAGGGTAAACAAAGGTGCACTTTCGAACAGCTTCATTCCCAAGTCAAGACTTGTCATCCCAGGACACCGTGATCCACACCTGGGATCTTTCAGGTCAGATGCTCCGACCACATCGTGGACATGTGTGCAGCTCACGAAGATCATTTGTTTGACAAGACAGTGGGCAGCTGCTTGTTTTGATGTGAGCACTGCCTTCTTGAGTGGGAAGGAAGTGTCAAGAAGAGTGGTGATCAAAGCACCGCCTGAAGGTCTACCAGCAGTCCTCAATGAAGGCCCAATTGCTCCATACGAGTTGCTCCTTCTTTGCAAAAGTGCCTACGGCCTCAGCGAAGCACCAAGATTGTGGTACCTTCGTGCAAAAGAACTGCTGGAGGAATTGAAGTTCATTGAACTGGAGATGTGCCGGGCTTCCTTTGTTCAGAAGAATGAAAAAGGGGAAGTGACTGCGATCCTTTGCCTGCATGTCGACGATGGGTTCATGGTGACAAGCCCAAAGAACATGCCGGCACTACAGAAGAAGATAAGCTCCAAGTTCAATATCAAGGCATGGGAGAATTTGAAAGATGGACCAGTGACGTTCTTGGGGGTAAAGACAAGGCTGGAGAACAAGACTTTCATCGATGACATGTCTGAGTATGTGGACAAGATCACTCCAGCAGAAGTCACGACACCTCCGGAAGGTATGCTGGACAAGGCTCAACTTTCAGCATTCCGCCGATTGGTCATGCAGCTTCGTTGGCCTGCACATCTTGTGATGCCGGAGTTCTTGTTTCGAGTCAGTCAACTGGCTCAAGAAGTGTCCCGGGCCAAGGGCAAAGACTTGGTTGCTGCTAACCACCTCCTCACGGAGATGAAGGAAGCTGCTCGGATTGGTGAGGCTCAGACGGTTTTGTTTCCAATAGAGGGCGAACCAACCTTCATCAGTTATTTTGATGCCTCATTAGGCAAAGCTGAGAGTAGGTCGGCCCAACAAGGGGAACTTCACTTTTTGACAGGGTCAAGAGTGGAAAACCAGCCCACCAAAGCCAGTGTGATAGAGTTTCATTCCAGCAAAGTTCACCGCATTGTGCGCTCGAGCTTGGCGGCTGAATCATGCGCTCTCACCGCAGCTGCAGACAAGCTCATGTTCAATCGAGTTTTGTTCGGAGCTTTGTTTTTCGGGAAGACGGACGTGCAGCCTGACTGGAGAGACACGCTATGCAGCGCTGGAATCCTTCTCACAGACGCCAAGGCACTCAACGATTACATCCACAAGACTGGATCCATGACAAGTGAGAAGCAAACAGCACTGGACCTCTTGATGACCAAGAGAATGGTGGAGCAGGGCACAGTTCGTGTCCGATGGCTTCCCACATGGAAGCAAATGGCTGACCCACTCACCAAGCACATGACGACAGAGATGTACAGGAATTTTCGCCGTTCGTATGAACTTTGTTTGACAGAGACTGAGACCGATAGGGTCGAGGAGGAACGACGAGCAGGCATCAGGAGGGGGCAGCGAGAAAGACGGAAACAGCGGATGCTTTCTTCCAGAAACACTCTTTTTCTTGGATGTGAGAAATTAGGTGGCAGTTCATGGTGATGTGTTTCTGTCTTTTGAGTTGCTCGCATTTCCTTCGGTGCGATCGTTCACTATGTCGCTTCCTTGGCCTATCGCTCTCAAGGCATCGATGTCAGCCCTGCGTGAAAAGCATTTTCACATTTCGCTTTTGCTTGCTGCGCTTTGCTTGTGCTGTAGGGTGAGCCATTGTTTTGGTGTTGACCCCCTGTTTATCTTGGTTTTGGAGGGTGGCTCCCTCCACCACACAACTGACAATTGTTACTTTAGGATTTTTTGGGATCAAGTTTAGGATATTTCCATGCTTTTCCTATCTTAAATGAAGCTTAGGCCTATGACCCCATGACCCTAGGGCTTTTTTCTTGCCACCGACGCAACGGAAAAAAGACACCCATCAGACTGCGAGGCTGCGGGGCGCCCCCCGCGCCACATGAGTGCCATTCGTCCGTGAGTGCCCGCACTCGCATGATCACCTCTTCGCTGAAGCGGACCCCGTCAGTCTTGCGAGCCTGGCAGCCGAGCCAACCGCGAGCGAACCGCGAGCTGAGGCGAGCGCAGCGGAGTGAGTATAGGTGGGGGGCGAGCTGAGGCGGTTTGTGCTTCTTTTGGGGGTTGAGAATTGTTCACATGGGAGGGAGTTTGGAATGATGTTGATCATTGATGATCGTTGGTTCCTCGAGCCTTACGTGCAAATACGAATGACCGTCCTGCGGTACCTCACGTCTCCCAAGTAGCACAAGTGCCACTCAACAGCCTGGAACCAGTTGGTCGCTGAAATCCGAAAAGGGTCGCTGAATGTCTTGTTAGTTCACCATGGTCTCGTCATGTCTCGTCTGCCCCGAATGAAAAAGGATGGCAGGGCCGGGTTCTGTAAGTTTCAATGAGTTTCATCTCTCTTGAACTTGCTTGACTGAGCCTGCATTGGCTGGTTAGCAAACAACACGACAGACATGAGTGCTCACCCCTCTATCCATCCTGTCCCTCAACCCACCAACAAAGCGAATCTGATCCCTTCACTACTGCACGTTTCGGATAAAAAGCACACACAAGTATTATCCGGGAGTCTACAAACATGTCAAAGGCACGAGAACACACGAACTGCTTTATCTGAGCAAATTTGCATCGCACAACATGTTCCTTGCACTTACCAGTTCTAAATCACACTGGTCCACAGTCCATGACCCTTTGGGAGCAGCCAGATTGTCTGTCACACCCTTTTTCTTTGCAGCGTGACTTCACATCCAACCGAGTCGTCCAGTCTTACTTCCTTGCTCCCAACCGAAGTCGGTGGTCCTGGGTGCGTGACTTCACTCGCAGGCCGTCGCCTGTATCCGACGTCCCAAGTCACCCCCAGTGGCATACTCCATGACGATGTAGAGCATGTCCATCTCCTGGTAGAAGAAACATTCGTTTATTTTAAACAGTACTACAAGGGACAGGCAGTTGGAATAGGTTTAAATAACTATAATGCAGCTTTGACACATGCAGATTTTGAACAGTAGACTCCAAGAAGACTGACATGGCTGTGTGACATGGCGAGATGTCAAAACCCTGGGAGTGTTTTGATGGGAGCATGATCCTGTTTCAAAATGCTCAGAGAACAACATGTAAAGCATGTCATGATTCATGACCACCCGTTTCAAAAAAGCTTCAAGTAGGTCTGTGACAGGGTCACCAAGTACTTGGATTTGGGCTCACCCAGCCTGGAAAAAAAAAGGCCTCCTTCCCAGGTTAGTTTGGGGCTTCACCCAGTTTGGGGAACATAATAATCACATAACAGTCCCCCCAAACGTCCCCAAGAAAAACACTAGAGTCAGGCGTCTAAAACATGAATATAGAAGAACATAACAATCAATCACCCAAAAATACCCGAAGCATCGCCAATAATCCTAATAATCAGCAAAACACCAAGAGTAAACCGCATACAAAAATAACATTAAACAGACCACAAAAAACCAACACCAGGGAGATCCAGCGTCCTCAGCACCCCGTCCTCAGCCCCTTCCCGTCTCCTCGAAGACGTCGAGGCAGGTCACGATGTGGTCGTGCCGCAGCTCCCGTAAGAGGCGGCCTGGGCTCCGGGTCGGCCGCGGACCGCGGGCTCTGGGTGGGATCTGACGATGGTCGGAGCTTCATGGCGTCACAATACAACTGAAGACTTGTGGCAACAGGTCGAGTACTTGGCATTGTCACTGCAAATGCAAACTGTGGGTCATGGGGGACGCCTGAAAATGGAGGCCAGTGAGTTCCGTTCGTTATTGCTGATATAGATTGGTGGAGGGACGTAGCGCAAACAAAGATTGAGGAGAAGGAAGTACACAATTGGAGTTGGTTCATTTAGGACCTTGATCGAAAATGAATGAACATGATATGAGTTGCAGTCGAATGAAACAAATATTGTCCCTTTTCGGTCCAAGCCTTTACCTGCCCCCAGTTTCCAAATAGCAAGTCAGCAACTCTCACAAATGGTTTTTTTGAAGAATAGTGAACTTCCAACTGAAGAACATTTCTGAAAACCTGAGGCTACAAGTACTCAACTGCTTGAGGGGAAACGATCAACGCCACATCCCTGGGATCAAACTGCTTGGATGGACATGTGGATTTGCGAGCTCACTCAAATACCAACTGTTTGGAATTTCCCACATCCACACTTTTCAGCTGACGTGTTTGCACGCATGGTCTTGGAACCTGCTAGGTGGATTTCCGTGCATGTTTTGTGCCTGCCGCTGTTTGCAGAGTTTGCAGAGTAAGCTCGCAAGTCTGGCGAAAACGACCTCTAGTTTTTGTCCATATTATATGGATTTCTTACTTTTCTCATCCCCGTTAGAATTTTTGGGGTGAATCTCGGGGACATACGTTTTGTAAGAAATCAGTGTATAAAGTGTATGTCCCCCTGAGAATTTCAACAGAATCATGGGTTCTGAGGATATCTTGTTACAAAATAACAAGTTCTGCGCCCTCTCTACAACATGCAATGCTACAAAATGGGTTCCAGCAATACCCTGGTTGGGTTCATTTCATGGTCCAATCTGGGGTGTGCTACGGACCTTTGACGGATCTTTTGCGCTCTGAGTTTTTGGTGCTTCGTCTTGCCACGAAAAACAAGACACAACCACAACTTAAATCTGACCTGGTCAATGGAACCGAAAAAAACACATGGGCCACATGCCCGCAGGTCAAGGGACGCTGTTCTACTAAAACCAACAGCTCCTTCGCGTCCCCTGATCTGCAGGTCGCCCCCTTGCAGGTCTTGGGCCCACTCGGAACGACCGACCTCACAGAAGAATTCCTGTTGTGGCCCTCAAAGAGTGCGCCCAGTGCGGACGGGTATGAAAAAAAAACGATCGGCGATTTTGTTGCACACTCAAGTGCAAGACCAAACTGCCAAAGCAAAGATCAGAAGGATAAGCGCTCAATATAACGTACGTTTGCAGGGTTAAAGTGTTGTACCGTTTTTTGGAGAGGATTGTCTGACTACAGCCACCAAATCGCATCCTTCAACCAAGTCGTGAAAAAAATCGAAAAGAGTTCGTTCGGTAGCAGGAGGGCACGTCGTTTTGCAAACTAGCTGCTTGGTGAGTTTTGGTCCGGGAAAGTCTGAATTTCAGTTTCAGTACCTCAAACGTTCAGCATTCAAACGTTCTGTGAAAGAATCAAGGCTTTCGCCACCGTTGGAGACACTTTCAGTGATCCCCACAGTGGCATTTCAAGTGGCGTCCAGCCAGCACTTGTTTTGTCTCAAGGGTTGCTGTCATTTGCAGTTGAGCTTCTCCATTGAACGTGTCATATCACTGACAGTTCAAGCATGTGAACTGTCTAAACATGCCAAAAGAAGCTCACGCATGTCAGCAAAACACCTGAAACACAAGATAGGAAGGCTAGAGGTCTTTTCCGCCACTCTGACTCGTCAGCTTGCTCTGCAAACATCAGCAGCCACTCTGACTCGTCAGGTTCATCTTTAGAGAAGCCAATCCCCCAAAGGGTCAAGATGAACAACTGATTAAGTCAAGGCAACTCCTGGAAGTCAATGGAACTTGGCCCCAGTTCCTTTGTGGTTCAAACAAGACATGAAACCACAGGTTCCTGACATCTTACAAGAACCACATGCAGAGGAAATAGCTTCATACTTGATCTTTTTTGAAGGCCTAAGAAAGGATTGACACCTGGCCCGTGAGCCCCATGCGTTTGGGATCTGAACACCAGAGCTCTACGAGCTCCCCAGCAGGATCTTCACCCCAACGAGGTCCTGGGCTCCCCTGGCTCTCTGCGAAGGCCTCCGCTCGAGTCGCTCGAGAGCTGATCGGCCAACTCTTTGGGTCGGTGTGTCACCGTTCCGTCGTCGTGCGCGGACGTGCCAAAGGCCGTGCCGTCCACCTCTTAGAATCATGCGCCAAGTCTCTTGGATGTCAGCCTCATTACTAAGTGAGTGAGCACCAGTCTTGGTAGCTCAATTTGGGTGGGGAGAAGCCGTCTTGACTACCATGGAACACACACCTGCATCGGACCAGTCTGTGCTGCTGTCAATGCTGCATAGCTGTCGGTTCAGGCTTCTGGTAGAACCGCCCAACAAATCCCAAACAGAGCCCGTCGACCCAGCAGCAGCCGGCATCCGACCGATTCCACCGGTCCACCGGTGGGAACCACCACGCCTCGCGTCTTCGCTTCTCTTCACATCGCATCAAGCAAATCTCCTGTGGATCCGCGGGCAAAGCACCGGGAGAGCTTCATTCTTCTACATGGTCATGAAGGATATTCTGGACCTATCATATTAGTATATGTTTGCTGTATCTGTACATCAATCAATATAATATATTGAATTTGACGTAATTGTTAGAGCCATGAAGGATCGGATCGAACACCCAAAAATGGTTCCGATCGAACCTTGATCATTACAAGACTGATTTCCTCCAAGAAGAGGGCAGACTGTCCGTGTCAGTCCATTTCCATGTTTGCATCTGAAATTGCACAAAGGAGAGGGCTGAATCCCCTTTCTCACTGAAGAGGAAGGTTATCTCGTTGTGTCCACGTGCTCTCTTCCTGTGAAACATGAAGTAACCTTTGCCTTGGAACTGCGAACATGAGCTTGTCAGCGTTTGACCAACGGCAAACCCATCTACAGCAAGCGTTTGCTAGGTAGAACACCCATGAACACCCAACACTGGAATTTCACCCGCTCATCCTTGCTAGCAAAAACACACTGACAATTCGCATTGTGATCTTTCGGCTTTGCTTTGCTCATGTAGATCTGACAGTCTGTCAGTCTGAGCAAACCTGGTACTCACTGCCCAGGTACTCACTGGTTCCCCAGTGACATCACAGTGCAAGAATAACACACATCACATTGCCCTCCCCCCAACCCAGAAACCAAAAAACACCATACCTGCCCTTCTGGACCTTTCACACATCCACAGGATGGACATGTCTGCCACGCTTCGGTCGCCCCTGCCTTGGCCACGTACTCGACCCTTGGATCCTTCTTCGGTCGAACCACAAACCTGGCAACAACGGTTTTTTTGGTCACCGGGCTGCCCGATGGAGAAGCATGTGTAACACCGGAAAATACATACTGAAGGCATATGAAACGAAGCCTGGCAGCATTTTGACACAGTCCCCAAGCTTGCTCAGCCCATTCACAGGGTGGTCCGTCGGTAGTACCTTCAACTCTGATAGGTTCTGGGTGAAAAAAGGTCTCCAAGAGGCTGATGTCACACATTTCAAGGTGATCGCGTTCATTATCCCAGGTGACGCGGGGAACACTAAAGCAAGCAAAAGCTCCCATTACAAAGAGCAACTTGGTCTATCCAGGAATGTTGATGTTCGCCTAACTTATCAAGACTCTTCGCCCTCCAAATCCAACCTCTCGTCCCCCTCCAGATTCTTCTGTACACCGACCGATCCACATCCTCGACACGGGGAACCCCTTCTGCGCACGCTACGCCAGAAGCCCCTCGGCCCAGGATGCTGCCCTTCTCATAGGTGGCCTCGTGAAGGGTTTGGAGCATGGACTCGTGATCGGCCGGGGCAGGTGGTGGTACAACTGGTGGTACAGGCGCTGGTAGAGGTAAGGTGGTGGTAGATGTAAGGTGGTACTGGTCACAAACCGCTTTGTCCGGCATGCCCAGTTGAAGAAGGGGATGCCAGTTGAGGTTTTGGAACTCTGTCCTTGAAATGCAGGGGCTCTTCAAACCGAATATCTGCCACGCCCTTTCAATAATTTAGCACTTCTCCACAGCTATGGCACGCTCTTGAAGACTGCAACACTAGTCACTAGTCAGTTACACTATTGAAGAATCCGATCTTTGACCTAGCCAAAGCAGCCGTTCTTTGACTCTTTTGCCTGCCCAGCCACTGAGTCCGCTGACGCGCCTTCTTTTCACATCATGTGGCTGGTGCAACACAACTGGCGTTGTTTCGTGTCTAGATCTCCGCTCTCTTCCCGCCACGTGGAAAACATCTTGGTCGAAACAAACCACAGAAATAACACCGCCTATTAACTAACTGCAACCACTGCTGACCAACCTCACAGCATATGACTTGCGTCAAAACGGACCTTCTTCCTTCACTTCCAAATAAAACATGGCCTCGAACGAAGCGGGCGGAGATGCAGCATGTCCTCCAAGCGAAAAGGATCAGCGATGGTGGGTAAGGCTGAAACGGGTGGTCCACCAACGAAAAGATCAAAACATATCTAAACAAGTCTACAAAAACAGGGATTTCTGGGTTCACTGAGAAGTATGGGTTAACATGGGTTGAGTGAGACAAATTCCTTTCAGACAAAGCCTCAAAACTCATAAAAGTTCTGGGTTTGGTTGAGTATATTTAATGTGGACTTGAGAATACATCATCATCAAGCCAAGCACCAACTTCCACAAACTGAGACAAAACACAACACTCATTGACGCACCCGTTTAAGCAAAGCAATATGCTGCATGCTGTCACATATGTCACATATCCAACATCATTCGATCACGAGGCCCACCAAAACCTTGGTATCACACCTTGTTATTATATGATCCCTACCATATTCAGGGGGGGACCTCTGGAAAATGTAAGTTACATTTCTGGAGGTCCCCCTCCATTTTCGATGGTTAACGGGGTAGGGATATTATATGAATCATGGAGTTGTCTGGCGCAAGGCTGCCATCTGAAGCAACGTTTCTGCCACCGTTTTCTCTGACTTCACGCCGGTCCTGGCAAGGGTGCCAAGGGTGGGGAACTCTGGCCGTAGCTTCGGCCCCCAGGGCGGCAAGTGCTGCCGAATGCCTCGATTCGATGCGGCGGAAAGCGGGTTCACGGCGGGGGCAGAAGCATCGGTGCGGAAACGGCTCCCAATTGGACCGACCCGGACATGGTTCTTAGGAAAAGACCAGCGGTTACCAGGACCCGACTCGTTCGTTCGGGGTGTCTGTTTCTTTTTGGCCCAACTATAGCAGTTAAGTTAGGGGTGTCCATGTCTACCACCCCGAAAGAAGGCCCTGGAACAGAAGTGCATTAATTGTTGTTATACGCGTGACAGGTTCTGAAGCCAAAAGAGCCACTTGACACTCCAAAGGGATAAAGGAACACACGCCTGAGTGTACACCCGAAAGACCAGTGAAGGATGGCATCCAATCCGAAAGTAATCAACCATGGTATGGAGATAGACCCCCACACCAAGGTTGGATACGTCTATTTCACCCCTTCATAGAACTCCAACTCTTTTCAAAAGGCACCCGTCTACGCCCCGTGTACGCCCCAACATCGACATCTCTTCCCAAACATCTGCAGTTGAGCTCGAGTTCCGTCGGGTGGCAACTGCAGTGGAGGCGGCTGCAACTGCAACAGGGAGATGTGGTGGCAGCACCGTCGCCTGGTGGAAACAGGAAGTACCATGCAAGTACGCAAGTACGGCAGTTGAACTGGACTGGGAATCAGGATGAATCAGGTGTGAGAAGGAAACCTTAGGGCTACCTATGGCTACCCGATCCATCAGGGTTGTTTCATTCCTGGTTGAGAATGAACATCCATTTTTAATAATTTTAAGAGGATTTCCTCTTCCGAACCAACTCCTTCCCTGCCAAGACCCTCGGGTCTCAACTCCACACTACCCAACCGGCCGTCTTCTGCAGCTGGCGCCAGCCTGGCGGTCGACTGAGGTCGGTTTTCCATCAGTTTTTCCATGAGAAAACAAGAGTGAACCGAGACCTGGCCATCCTTGTAATGTAGGCTGATGTATTTCAAAAACAAGATGGAACCCACGAACCCGAATGCAAACACCCACTCGAAAACAAACACTCAAACCATTTTTGACGTTCCTGCCCCCTACGCATGAAGGGAAAAGGGGACACTTTCATTTTGCTGGTCTCATTTTCTCTGGTCTTCTCTTTATTGGATCAGTCTGAGTATGTCGACTCGTCTTGTTGCTTGAACGACCGGAGAGACATGCTTCATGGATGGCAGGAGCTTGGATACCGGTCGCTCCCCCACGGTCGCTCCCCGTTTCCCGGCGAGCTCCGCTCCGGCCTTCTCACTCCGATGGCCACGCCGCGTCCCCCGGGCCCAACGAGCTGGGAGCCGAAGAGAAGCGAATGCAGCGACAGACATGGGTGGCTTGAAAGGTCGCTGCATGGGCGGCTTGGTTTTACCGGTGGATCTTCGGAATCCAAACCGACCGGTGGATGCACCGCCCGGAGGGCGGAGGCAATCATAGGAGCCTTTTTGGGGGGGTTTGGTGCTCTTCTGAGTCACCCGCTCTTGGAGATGCCCATGCTTGAGCAAAAAATCAACCTTGTACGGACTACGATGAAATGACAAAGAAAATAACAACCCACGGGTCATAACGATATCTAACGATCATTGTCGTGGCATCCGTGGCGCGAGCATGGTCGTGTCTTCCGGAATTCCTTCCGGTCTCTCGGGTGCTCTTCATCCCAAGTCCATGCGTGTTCATGAATCCAATCCCATGGAATGACTGAGTGCTTTGAGCCTCTGCCGCAAGCTTACAATCATGATCAGTGTGCCTACCAAGCACATGTAGTACTGAAGATATCGTTGGCTGGTTTTAAGCTTGAAAGATCATAAGAACCATGCAAATGTGGATCAAACTAGCGAACCCGGTCTTGTACAGTTCAGTAACATACGTTAGCTGGCAAATTGGTGCAACCCATGGCACTGTAAGGGATGGGTTTGCAACTCAACCTGGCCTTACTGGCCACAAGTAGCAATGCCCTTCGTCTGCACTTCCCTGGCCTCGACTTGCAGCTTTTCACTTCAAAACACTCTGAGACAAACTCGCATACTGCGAGGTCCATCGAGCATAAGAACCTGAAGCTGGCAGTGAGATAAGAGCGATGCATTGCAGAAGACATGTGCTACTGACTCATAGGATCCCTTTCCAAACCACCAACTAGTCACAAGTCAAAACGTGTGAGAACTCACCTGGAACCCTCGCTGCCAAGCTTCTGCGCAATTAGACAAGCTCATGCTCAACTTTTTGGCTTTGCCAAAAAATTGCTATGTTTGAAATCTGCTTCTGCAGCGGCGTGGCCCCTGGCCCACCCGGTACCCGGGATAAAATCAACAGACGTGGGATCACCACTTGCAGCAAACACCAACATGACACTCTGCAAAGAACACATTTCAATGTCAAGGTCAAGACATTCTGCAACGCCAACTTTCAATTGCTATGGTCCATGGTTGGACATTACGTCGATGGGTGATTCGACATCTGGGATTGCGAGCACGGTGCCAAGCATGTGTTTTAAATTCGACGATCTTTGACGGCTGGCCACGCAGTTGCAAATCACGGCGTCGGCAGTGCAGGTGGTGCGGGCGGGCGCCCTTCAGTGGGAGGTTGTGCAGGCACACTATAGAGATCACGTCACCAAGGTCGGTGTTCTTGACTTGGATTGCGACATGACCAAGTCAAGAATGGATCGGGCAAGATGGACTCCACAATTTTATGCAAAAGTCTCGGAAATGGGATATTTTAGAAACCATTAGATCTATTGCCATGAAGTATTGTGCTATGTTGCGCTTAAACTTAGAGCACAACAGTTAGCACTTTCGAGTATTGACAAGCAAACTCTTATATAAATGTAATGCAACCTATATAGCCATCCTAAGCGGCACTGCAAACAAGCGCGCACGGGCCGCAGCCTCAACCAACCAACATTGTGGCGCGGCCTCAACCAACACGGAGGCGCGTCCCAGTGGGCCGCAGCCTCAACCAACAGGTTGGCGCGGCCCAGTGGGCCGCAAACACATTGGCGCGGCCCAGTGGGCCGCAGCCTGAACCAACACGTTGGTGCGGCCCAGTGGGCTGCAGCCTCAACCAACATGTTGGCGCGGCCCAGTGGGCCGCAGCCTCAACCAACACGGTACCAGCACGTTGGCGCGGCCCAGCCTGAACCAACACGGTGGTGCGTCCTAAAGGGTTGCTTCCTCAAACCAACGTCATCGCATCCAACTCCCCCAAAAAGTGCCGTGCCACCAATGAGTGCGCTGATTCCACCCCTTCGCGGGCGATTTCCGGGTTGGTGCCCGCCCCCCACACCCCGCACCCCGCGCCCCACGCAGCCTCGCTTAGCCCTGCATCGCTCCGCCAGGAGTCGGTCCTGCATCGTCCGCCGCCTCCTTGAGCCGCACGAAGGTCCCCAGCTCGGCGGCCGTGGGCGGCAGGGCGATCTCGCGGAGGCCCCTTCGCTCGGACAGCCTGGTTTCGAAAGGAGCCGGTGCGCCCACATGGAGCTGGTGGGCCAACCAGGGCAAGCTTGGCAGGTATGACTCGGTATGACCTCCTATCCACAGGTTTCCCTAAGCTTTTCTGAGGGGATAGGGGACATCCTAAGCCCTAAGCCAACTGGTGGAAGGTTTGGTTCACCCTCCACTGAAGCATGTTACTCGGATTTCCCACTCCTTTCCTTTTTTCGGAGGTGCCAGTGAAAAAAAGGTTACAGTCAACTCCTACTAGTAATGTTGAAGAATGGACTGCAAAGGGTTGCTGTTCTCCTTCTGGGATTGTCTCCAGCCCGTTCAGGTCACTTTTTGACCATGACTCTATGCAAAGGGCCCGGCTGGACGGACTCTTGGATGTGTAGAGAGCTCTACTGTGCTCCCCCCGTGCTCTCGCTTCAGGCACCTACTCTGGAATGTCAATAGCTTGCAGTGGGATATAACTTCTAACCACATGGACTGGAAACAACAGGTCATCCGCTTAAGTCGCTTAAGGTTCCCCAAGACAGTTAAAAAGGTGTTCGCATGTTTCGGCCAACGGAGTATTGCAACACACCTGGTGGGTTTAAGAACTTCAATGAAGTTCACTAACAAAGTACCATCCAGTCCAGGAACAAAAACTCAATGCTTGGATTGTGTAACTCATTGACCAAAAGAGAACTAAGATTGTAGCTCCCACAATTTAGACACATATTCAGACCCCGAATCTTCTCTACACTCTTTACCAATATTATCCAATAAATACTCCCAGAAGCTACTCCTTTGGCCATTCAAGACCCAGCAAAAATTCCTCGCAAAAAAAGAGGTGCCAACGAACGTCACTATCACTTGATGAACAGCTATGCTTCGTGGAGGTTCGTTCTTCGCGACCTCTCCGCGATCTCTCTCCGCTTCGGTTCGAGAAAAGATCTCGGTCCGTGATCCGACTCAATCACCAACTTCCAACACCCCCGTCCGGGTCTCCGTCCGTCGCGCGAGAACGGGCCAAGCCGCTTGATGCTCTTGCTCCCGTCCGGGAGGTGGACCCGAAAGAGGAGCTGGGCCGGCGCTGGCGAGGTTCGTTCCGGCGTGGGATTCGCAGTGCGTGGTGCGGCCCCCCCTGGAGGGGGCTGCTGTGCCGACTCCAGACCCTCCCAAAGAACCAAGAGGCATCGACAAAAGGGCACGACCCGGTGCTGGCGACAGCAAAGTCACTGTACCTTTCATATCCTTTCATGAGGAAGAGGGTTTCATACTCTCTCTCGCCGTCCACCCACCCAGAATCGGGTCAAATTGTCAAGTTTTTTGAGGGAACAAGGGAACAAGCATGACTCTGGTGGCCCCTCAAAAAACTTGAGTCACATTTTCTGGTGGACTGTATTGACGGCCTTATGCCAGCCTATGTGCTGCCCTCCAAGGAGTGTTTTTTGAGGCTTAATTAGGTCATATCAACCTTGCTTGATGGCTTCCGGATCATATCAACCTTGCTTGATGGCTTCCGGATGTTGAACGCGACAGGTCAAGAATCTTAAACCCTGCCACCTAGACTGCCCTTAGACCCTTAGCCCTCTCATGCCCTACTCCAACGACCTCTTCCGAGACCAAATTACCTACATTTTGGCACACACCCTCAGGCATACGGCTACAATGCTACAAGCAGCGTAGCCGTACGACTGACCCTAATTACTTCGCGGCCCAGCCAAGGTGCCAAAAGCTGGGCCCCATGCTCCCTGACAAACGTGTACGGTATATGTTGCATGCCTCAACATGACTTACTCAAAGGTTGTTCAGTGTTGTAGTTGTTGACCTATGTTTCCTTGTTCTATTGATTCGAGTGGTGTTTCGAGACCGTAAAACAATCATTTGGTCTCCAACCCACGGTACAAGTTCCCAAACAAGATGTTCCATTAGCATCCCACTGAACATTTCCTTACCAAAGGCACCAAAGTATGCCCAAAGGTGCCTTTGGCGAAGACATGTTCAGTGGCATGCTAATGAACACCTTGTTTGGGAACTTTGGGAACTTGTACCGTGGGTTGGAGACCAAATGATTGTTTTTTTTTTTTAAATATACACATGATCATCAACAACATGTTTCTTCCAACACCAGCTTTCTTCCTCTCTTCGGAGTTCCGCGTTCTGACTTTCGTTGTTTCCTCGACACTGGTCCAACCCCCTTTTTCTTCAGTCAGGACCCAGGAGCACTCGAATAGGATCCTGCCCCGTCATGGACCACCTCTCCACATTGCTCCTTCTTTCTCCACTTCACCTCACCGGTGCGAGGTACGGCTCGGGGGACTGCTGACGACCTCGCTCCAAAACGCGGAGGATCGCGCCGTCACCAGGCCCCAGCCAGGTCCCTGGCTTCAACAGGAGAAGATCCTCGCTCCGAGGAGAGGGGTTTGGTTTTCAGGATATCATACAGTACTATATAAGTACTATGTTTTTTTTTTCACTTTTTCTCGAGGAAAAGGCAAATGTTCTCTTGGAGCTTTGGATGTCAAACCCCGATGGACCCCAAGAGCTGCACATCTTTAGCTCAAGAAGCTCTTCGACACCATTCAGGCCCAAAAGCATCCAGATCGGTCTCCAACTCCAGTGGCCCATCGATGTGGGAGTTGATAGAAACGTGCACGGGAACCTTCTCAGCACGTTGCTCCGAATACGTTTGGAAGCTCCGTTTGAGCGCCAAGTTCGTGTTCACACTCATGAAATGGCCTGGGGTTTTCAACCTGCAAAACACTGCAAGCGATTTTTTCAGTAATTATATGCCTGCAAGATCTGGCTATAGGTCATGGCGCCGGGTCAAGATGACCAGTTCTTTTTCCCGACCGAAAGAACCGCTCCCTAGGACCGCTCGGACGGGAGGCTTCACGTGCTGCCCCCGTGGCAAGGTGACTCGATCGGGCCCCGACGATCGAGTCGGCCCAAGTGGCCACCGTCCCCTGCTTCGGCACACCCTTGGGCTCCTGAATGAATTCCGCGCGGGCAGTGCGGGCGGAGACCGACCGGGTGATGACGGAGTCGATTTCATCCGAGTCACTGTAACAGTGGAAGAAGTATCAACAAAGGCCTCTATCAAACCATATCAAACCTGACTGATGCCATCCGCATCATGTCAAAGGTGGTCCTTGAGGTGTTTTTTTCTTTCGACATGGAGCCGTTGCATCATTAACCCCATCCCGGCGGGGTTCAGGCACCGATTGGAAGCGACACAACATCTATACCCTGGGAGTCAAAGACTATAAAAAGAATGGTCTGTAGGTGACACGAAGAGTCATGTCCTTTTACCTCAGTCAGTCAAAATACAATCTTTGGACTTCTAGGGTATATAC
>CAXIVM010000057.1:0-23746 GCA_964035705.1 Porites rus
ACCGGTATTGTTACCTAGCCTTGATGCCAAAAAGATTGAACTTGAAGCATGGCGGAAGGGCAAGATCTCTGAGGCGTTTACATCTGTCCAGTGTGAAAGGTCTAAGATTGAACGTGTGGACCTAGAACTGGACAAGGCAGTCGACCATCTGATCGCACTTCTAGAAGGTCCTGGTGATGAGGTGTGCCGGGAATTGCTTCAGGAACTAGATTCCAAGTTTGGTGAGTTGACACTCACAGATGCACCTCTTCAAGATCCTCAAGAGCCATTGGGTGATGAGACTGATGGTGTCCCTCACCTCAATGCTGCTACTAGAGCATTGACTTGTGTTCAAAAGCTGGACAATGGTCCTGAGAAGAGAGCTATGATGGCAGTACTGGAGGTGGCAGCCACAAGCCCTGTTGAGGCCCAATGTTCCAAATCATAATGGTAGTAGGCGAAAAGAGTTTGAAGAGAGATATGTCTGGTATCTAGTGGAACTAACGAGGCCCTTTGGTACCAACCAGGTAGAGGCCCACAGACCCTAAAAGACAATTGGTGGCAGTGTCCTTCTTTTAGCTGTTTTGGAAGGTGTTCTGGTAGTGGTAAAAGGACACAACAAAGATTGTCTTTTAGGGGCGGGGTTGGCTTGTGTTGGAAGACCTCATTGACTCACACCAAACTTTGTTGGACGGCCTGGCCTTCTTCGCAGGAACCTGGAAACGTGCTGGTGGAGCGCGCGGCTGCCACTCCAAGTATGCCTGAGGCGGTTGCGAGCATGTTGGGAAGGAAGGACACCACCCAGTTGGAGGACGTATTTATGAAAGAACATGTTCATAAATTTGGGGGCCTTGTGTTTGTTGTGTATGGGGTGGGGGAGGTCTCAAGATCACGTTGGACTCCTGAAGGACGAGGCAGTGAGGAAACTCCATGAGCGTTGGGCAGATGACAGTGATGCGATTTTCTTGCCTGATGGAATCAAATTCATTGGCCCCAAAGGCAGAGAAGAGACTGAGGCAGAACATGTGGAAAGGTTGGCTCACAACACAAGAATGCGTTTCCAAAGGACTTTCAAATCGCCAGCTTGCCCACCCAAGATTTTGGAGTTGTGGAACACCCGCAAGACATGTTTCTTCTATTTGCCAATTGGCGATTTGTCTTGTGTGGTTGAGTGGTGTGCATAGAGTCCTGTAGGGGTACTTTCTGAAACATGTCTATGCACCAAGGTGCCAATATTCTGCCCATGATGTTTGAAGACTGGATCCAAAGCGGAGAAGTGTGGATGATGTCGTCTCTGCACAGCAGACTGACCCAATCTTCTTCCCAAAAACGCAGAGGCCGTCACGTGATGTTACCCTATTGGGAGGTCAAAAAGCGGTTTGGGAATGTTCTTGGGGCACAGATTATGTCTGAGAAGAAGACCCAAGAGAAAAACAAGAGTGCAAACGACAGCACCACCTACTACATGCCTCACCCGGAGGCTCGAGACAATGAAGAGCCTTGTACTTCACAAAACACATATTTGGGTCTTTTGTCATGTGCCCCACAGGTCTCTGTCCCCCCTGGCTTCCGTGACAAGGAGCTGTGACATCAAAACGCAGGTCTGTCATGCAGCTGGTAGTTTTCGAGCGCGTCAAATGACCTGGGGGTTGGGAGTGGGACCCGGTGGCCTAGATAGTAAGGATTGGGCATTGCTACGCATATGGGATGCTCTTGAGTTTGAAGATGAGCAAGTGGATACAACATCAATGGAGCTCCAGGGACGTGGTGATTTCGACGAGGCAGCTTCCAAACAAGTTCTGTACCCTTGACCTGTTTTTGAGTTCTTTGTTGATATGTTGATGTATTTATCCTGGCTGATTCCCATTCCAAACCCTGGGTGTCTTCACCACACAGCCACAGCACCTGCCCAGGCAAATGGCTTTGGGACCTTCAGTAGCAGCCATGAAGGCACCCGGTCAAGGTCAGGGAACAGTTCCTGGGAGGGTTGATGAAAATGAACCAGAGAACAACAAAAAGGCGAAGCCACTGAGTCGAAGGTTGTCGACCAGCATTGGAGCATGCTCTACCAAGATGACCGATGTGTTGTCATGGGATTCGAAACTTGCTGAAAACAAAATTGGACTGATACTTGCCAGCATTCATCCGACCCACAACCCATGCTACCATTGTTTCAATTTGTTGCATGTTTTAACATGAATTCATTTAAGGGGCCTCATCTCAGCTTGAGGACAGAAAACTTGGTGGGTGGCTTCAGGAAGGAGCTCACTGAGAGGTTGGCGAACATTAAAACAGTTCGTGCCGAGCTTGAGAGGCTGTATGCCTTGCGAGTTGAGGATGGTAAGATTGACTTGCCTGAGAATGCCTCCTATAAAGAGGAAGCCATGGTAGCTATCCGCAATGCCGAAGCTGCATTCACCTCCTATGCTGGCAGCATTCGGTCAATCAAGGGAGTCATTGAATCTAGCCCAAAGAATATGCAAAAACTATGTCTACTAGATACCCATATATATATATATGCCATATATATATATATTGGAATATCTCCAACTCATTTGCCCCTGAGTTTGCCCATGCGGCCAAGGAACCACCCAAGGTGAAATCCAAAGCCAAAGGCAAGGCGCAGCCGAGTTCACCTGAGACTGAAGGTGTACAGCAGCAGACATGAGCACTGGGCAATTTGGATCCAGTGTGCTGGGGGTAGATCTTCACAAGATCTGACACAGCCATGCAAGCTATGTTGAGGTTTGTTTGACTAATGATAATGCTGTGCCGTTTGTTTAGAAGCTGGCTGTCAATTCTTTTGACCCTGCTGTGTGGGCTTGCCGGTGCAGAACATCGGAATACCCATATGTGCAACATGACCATACTAGTGGCACAACAAAGTGAGCTGGGCAGCTTGGCTCTGGATTGGGGTGCAACATGTCCACTGATCAGTTTGAACACGTGGATGGTCGCAGTGTCATGAAACTTCAAGCTAAAAGGTAAACTGGGTTCACCACGTGGTCTGGTAGAAACAAAGAGTGCAGTTCCCCCTGCAGGTGTTGATTTATCAAAAGCAAAGTCTACACCGCTGGGTTCACCACATGGTAGAAACAAAGAGTGCAGTTCCCCCCGCAGGTGCTGATTTATCAAAAGCAAAGTCTACACCGCTATATGCCTTCTTGCTCAAGGAGGCTGGTCTAGGCGAGCCCAGTCCGCAGATTTGACAACTTTTTTTTTGGTGGATGTAAAACCACTGATATAATAAATATATACTGGATGGATATTCAATGCTGGTTTCCAACATGTTAGTTCAAGCTTCTTAGGAATCTTCATTTGCAAAAACTCAGAGGCTTCTCGAGTTTGTTGGGAAGGAGTGGGAATTGTGCACATGTTGGTCGTGAACACAGTACACCGCTTGCTTCTGAACTATGTTTTTTGGTTGAGATCCCATGCAGGAGTTCAAGCTCCATGGTGTGGAAATGCAAGGGCCATGTGCTTCCCTTCGGTCGGCAGGGTGTTCTGGGAAATATGCCTCTAATGTCCAGCGAGACATTATGAGAAAGGTGATCAAGAATGATCCAAATCAGGCCTATGTGTCGGCAAATGTAATGTGTTTATCTATTGCATGTTCACCCCAAGGCCTGTTAATAGTTTTTGTTGTTGTAGGGGTGCAACGGTCACATGCGCTCTTGGACTGCATCAGGTGGTCATCGATTGGATTGAAGTTCCTGTCCAAAAGCAATATGGACCAAATGGAGTTGAAATGAGGACCTAGGGAAATGGATGGGTGAAGGAAGTCTTTTTGTTGGTGCTCAGTTGTGTTAAGTCGCAACCATACCACTGGCTCTATCTAGAAAACCCCTGGAGTGTTTCTGTATCAAGTCCCTGGGCCTTTGTTTGTGGAGGAAGCATCCAGTCGTTTTGCCGCACAAGCTGGTATGTGAGCCATGTTGGCCAAGAATTGACCCAGCTGACGTGGAAACTTACTGGCAGAACCTAGAGTCACACCAGAGTCCGTTGGCATCAATCAGTCCAGACCATTCTCATATCCCTCTTTGGATTTGGGGCGATGAGTGCCAGTTCCGAGAAAATGGTGATGAGCTTCTACTGATCTGCATAGGCTGTGTTGTGGATGCCAGAAAATTCAGTGTTGAGGTTTGTTATCCTCTGGCTTTATGCCGGTCTGACGCTTTCCCTCAAATCAATGAGTTTTTTGGCATTGTGACTCCTTGTAATTTGAGGATTGTTTTCCCTAAGTGCACAAACCAGTACTACTTTAGGCTTTGGATAGTGCCACCCCCAAGGAACTCAAAGCAGGCTTCACCACTGTCCAAGGGATATTGCAAGTGGTAACTTGGTGACAAAACAGGTCACATTTTCCTTTGCTCCTATAGGCCAGAACTGCAAGCCAAGAAACAAAGGCTGTCGGATTGCTGCCAAACACCATAGCTGTGTCGTGGCCCAGGTGCTGGAATCTTTGATGATTCTGTACAACGAAGGCGCTGGTGTGGGTGAGGAGTTGCGAAAATATGCCATCACAGAGATCAGAGGGGATTGGAAGTGGCAACAGGATTCTCAAATGATTTGGTCATATGTGTTTTTTTCTTGGGGATAATGATTCATGTATATATATATATATTAATTGTGGGGTGCAGCTAGCTAAGGAGTGGCTTCAACTGTCTTGCCATTACTCTTGCAATGCAATATGTCATGCTTGCAGGGCACGGGTACCAGATTATCTAACTGCCCCTGCAAATCTGGATGGTGAGTTCCGGCATGACACTGACAGCTTCTTGGGGGAGTGTGTCAAACGTGGTGAGTTGCGCAGACTCTAGGCTCTGTTTAACTCTACTGTTTTCCTTTATTCAAAAAATGCTGGGTAAAAGTACTATAGCAAACATAGTACAGATATGATTGACTTGCTGCTCTGGACTAGCTAGTAAGGTCCCCTGTTGGATTTGCCATCTTTCACAGTGAACATGATTCGCTGGGATGGAATGCATATTATCAACCTTGGAGCTGACTTATGGGTGGTTGGGTCGTTGGTGAGGAAGCTCATGAGCTACGATGTGTTTGGAGGATTTGACATGGAGGAAAGCGACCGTCTCCTTATAGCCTATGACCTTTTCAGGGCCTGGGCCAGGACCAACAAGGTTCAGTGTTTCTACTATAATTTAAATTAGCATTTTGTGTTTCAGGTTCTTTCTATAGAATATGTTTCTCTGTGCCATACGGGCCATACTAGCACTTCAAACAATTTGAAGATCAAATTCAATGATCCTGATCCTAGGCACTCCATGCCAAAATTCAAACCCTGGCGCTTTCGATCCAAGCAGCATCCTTACCCAGAATTACAAAGCAAGGCCTACAATGTGCCATGGTTCAACTAAAGCATAAGTTTTCTGTCTATCAGAATCTCAGGGATCCCAAACAAGGTATGCATAGTGGGGGGTTCACTTCTTTTGGCACAACTCATTAAGCAAACCTGGTTAGCCAACCAGCTGAGGCAAGATGTGTTGTTGGGTGGCTCTGTGAAGAGATGATTAGCATTGCGAAAAGCGACCAGTATCGGGAGGATCACTGGGTTGGGCTTGCTTCTTGCTGTGTGTGTCTCAGGCTTAACCGGGTACCTGGTATGAGTGATCTTTCCCAAATCTTGGAACCATCGACTTGATGTTCTTTTGTTGGGGCAACCCAGAAAACCATTTCAGGTGGCACTTGGCGGAGTGGCATCGAAAGTCTGAACTCATGCCCCGTTATTTGACACCAGACCAGAGCATGGAGCTGCAACGGCACTGTGATGGCTGCCTATACTACTATGTTGTTCTTGCAAACCGTGCACTGGAAGCTGACGAGCTTCTTTTCCCTATACGTCCAAAGCTTCATGTGCCTTTGATTAACTAGATCTTACAAACTAGTGCATGTGGTTTACCAATCTGTAGTGCTGCAGTATTGAGGCCTGGCAAGAGATTGCCCTGGTCCAAAGAATGGAAGGTTTCTTTGCCGAGGATTGGAAACCATTTGATATATGTTGTATTTTGGTTTCCAGTACGGTCCAGGAATTTCTTTTTGCAGCTTGACAACTTCAAACCCTTAAGGATACAACTATCGCTTCTATACTGGATATAAACCAGAGGACTTTATCGGCAGAATGTCTAGCCTTTGTGGTGCAGCCAACAATGCCAACGTTGAATTTGCTGGGATGAACCGATTCTACTTGGGGCACTTTGGACAGACACTTGTAAGTTTTCTATGTTCCCCCCTGCAAAGGTAAGTCCAAAGACTACTTACTTGTCCAGCCACGAGTTCCGGTTCACTGCAGGCAGAAATGCCACCAGCAGCTCGAGCACTGGGAAGCCTACTAATTCACTAGTGTGGTCTACTTTGATCACTTGATTTACCTGGATGCCACCCGATTATCTTTTATGAACTGTTGCTGGTATGCTTCGTGTAAAAAAGCTATTCTTTCAAAGTTCAACAGGGTGAACCATCCCACAATTAAGAGCTTTTAATGCACATAATGTGCTGCAACTTAAGAACCGTTCACCTGCACGGCTTGACCAGCAGTGAAAATGTCTGGATTGCTCAAATGCGCTTCTGTCTCAGGTTGGGCCAACTCCAGCTTTTGATCAGCACATACTTGGTCCTATGTAGGATTTGGATCTGACGAGCGGGTGTTCTACATTTGAATCACGCAATAATCGTATACGCAGGATCCCTAGGGATGTAATGTTATGTAATGTTATGTTATGTTATGTAACTTTATGTAATGTTATGTAATGTTATGTAATGCTATGTAATGCTATGTATGTATGTATGTATGTTTGTATGTATGCATGTAATGTATGTGTGTAATGTATGTATGTAATGGATATATGTAATGGATGTATGTAAAGGATGGATGTAATGTATGTAATGTATGGTATGGCATGGTATGGTATGTATGTATGTAATGTATGTATGTATGTATGTATGTAATGTATGTAATGTATGTAATGTTTGTAATGTTTGTAATGTATGTAATGTATGTAATGTATGTATGTAATGTAATGTAATGTAATGCAATGCAATGTAATGTAATGTAATGTATGTATGTATGTATGTATGTATGTATGTATGTATGTATGTAATGTATGTAATGTTTGTAATGTAATGTAATTAATGTAATATATGTATATGTATGTATGTATGTATGTAATGTATGTAATGTATCTAATGTAATTTAATGTAGTGTAGCGTAATGTATTTGTATGTATGATTGTATGTTTGTATGTATGTATGGTATGTATGTAATGTATGTATGGAATGTATGTATGGAATGTATGTATGTACGTATGTATGTATGCATGTATGTATGTTATGTATGTATGTATGTATGTATGTATGTATGTTATTATGTGTGTTATTATGTATGTTATTATGTATGTTCTGTTATGTTATGTGATGTAATTTGTTTATGTATGTTATATTATGTTATGTTATGTTATGTTATGTTATGTATATATGTATGTATGTATGTATGTATGTATGTATTAATGTTATGTTATGTTATGTTATGTTATGCTATGTCATGTCATGTCATGTCATGTCATGTCATGTATGTATGTTATGTATGTTATGAAAGTTATGTATGTCATGTTTGGTATGTATGTATGTAGGTATGTAGGTATGTATGTATGGATGTATGTATGTATTTTTGTGTACCATTATATACCGATGCGTTTTGCACCAACGAATTTGCGCAACTCCAGAAAACAGGTGAAACACTTTTCTGGATGTCTTACACATCCTTGGTTCACAGCGAGGAATTACCACTTAGTGTGTGATGTTGGTGCCTACCATGATCAATCGGACGTGTGGAAGAACCAACCGACTAGATCTTCAGAGGGGTCACGTTGCGTTGCAGTTCTCGGATGCTCACACCACAATCAACTTCAGGTGGTGGTGTCCGATATGTTTATATATGTTCGGCCTTTATTTGGAATGATTGATTCCACTGGCTGTGAATTTGATAAGTCAAAGCAACCAGAACAATTTGGGGTGCAAACGCATCTCAGCTTGTGACCAGCCACGACCGCCTCGAGGCAACACGGCCATTGAGAGTGCCAGTGCCGACAAGGACGTCGCGACCTTGAAGCAAGTCCAGGCCAAACAGAAGCAGGCGAGTATCCCAGCGCCGTTGTTGGATGACTAAGAGAAAGTGCAATCCGAAACGTCATGGGACTGACATATTGATCATATTGGTGCTACAATTAAGGGTGGTTGAAAAAGGGGTCAATATATTCCAAGGACCATGCGACAGGGCTTGATTGGACATCGCTTGAAGAACCCAGGTTGGTCTCCAACAGAGCTTCAGCTTGAGCCACCCGGCCAACTGGCGATGGAAGTGAAGCACGGATCCGCCTGAACGAGTTGCGCCGGGGTACGAAGTCCGAAACCTTCCTTGAGCGCTTTTGAAGGAGCTGTGCCAGAAGACCTCTTCAGTAAACACAGGCCATGCCTTCCTGAGCGGACTTTTGTTTTCTGTGAAGACGCCGAATCGACGAAGTCGCCCTCCCGACGTGTCCCGCATCAGAGGCTTTCGAAAGGCCACGCAGGATGGAAGGCCATGAAGTCCCCGCGTTTGGCGGTGGAGGAGCCATGCATTGGCGACTTCGATGAGGGGCCGTGGATTGCATCCTTGGGGACAAGAGCTGCTTCTGGCCTTTCACCAGCTCACCAGTTGGGGGCCGTTGGACATTCGACGTTCCAGTGCGGAAGTGCATGTTCTTACCTAAGCCTCACCAGGACAAAGGACACTTGGCGCGGGCCGATGCACAGCCCATTTACTGCAGCCTGGCGGCCATTGTCAGAGCTTCACAGCCGCTGAAACCTCGATCTGACAAGCTGACTGAGCACGTGTGGGAAGGTCGAAGTGAGTGATGCTCAGGTTTCTGCCGTTTAGCCCTCCCAATATCCAGGGAGATGTTGGCTCTATGAAATATTGTTTTGTCCCTATGATTCGCTTTTCCTTGACCCATTTTGACAGGGGTTGTGGACGTGGACACAAAGAGTATGCAACCTGGAATGCTATTAATTATGTTAGTTATATATAGAAGAACACTTGGCGATGTTCAGGAGACACACGAACACGCAATTAATTATACGAATTATATATATAATCCCCTGCCGAATAAACTCTATAGAATCTGAGAGCTTGAGCTCAAAACGATTCTCATGTTTTATAAACAATTTTCTTATAGAATGGAATGTCAACCTACCTTAAAGAGACACAATATTTGAAACATGTGGTCCAAAAAAGTCAGTTCAGTTTGTTCTCGCAAAATGGGTGCCGACATTTCATTCTATAGAGAGGGCACGCCATGTCACCAGATTTTAACGTTTGATTGTATAGAAAGCATTTGGAGTAGTACTGTAGAAGGTTCAGAATTGATTTCAGATTGGGTGGTGCGTTGTGAGGTCAACTTCAATTAAAGGCAGGAAATGAAGGAATTGGACCAGCAAACTATATGACATTATATAGTTTTTTTCTTTTTTACGGGAATAGTGAAACATATGTTTTCCTAAAATCACTGAATCTCCCATTTTTAGATACTTTAGTGGTCCAATTCATCATTTCCTGTCTTTCCTTGATGACTAAAGAGTTTTGAGGACATGACTAAAGTAGTGTTGGGGTTCTAGATGTTAATTGCCCAATCACCCCTTTATAAAGTTATTTTTTACACATGGGCAAACAATGTGTATCCAAACAAGTCTCTGTAAAATCAAACCCACCTTTTGGTCCACATTTGTCCTGTGTTTTCTCAAATCAATCTCAACCTTCATATTTTCCCACACTTCTCTTTAGAATCAATACAAACATTGGCTATGCATCATAGGTTTTTTCCCATTTGTTGCTATCAATTTTTCATGATGATGAACACCCATACCCTGAGGCACCTCATTCTTTGAGAACATGCTTCCGGCACTGCAGGAGGTTGATACGCGATTCTATAGTGGTGCAAACTGCCCTCGGAGCCTGCTTTTCGTTCTAGCACTTTCAAATCACGTCCTAAGGTACACCGGCAATTCCACAGCCAATTATATATAGATACATATGACTATACAACGTAGACTGCATACACAATACATGCACCTATTTACATACAAGTATGCACATGATATCATATGATTATAGAAACCTGGATATCCATTCCTATAGCAGAGTTGAGTTTATAGTGTGTGTGCCCAGTCTCGTTTAGTCAAGTGGGTGATGCTTGTAGAATCGTTCTCAACCTGGATTTTCATTTCAGAGTGGCAATGTGTTGTCCCTTAGATGGGTTCTGGCTTTCCATTCACTGCAAACATAAATTTGACCCATGCCTGTTCAATTGTAACACCTGGATTTCCATTTTCATAGGGATGTTTTAAGACGATAGAATTCATGGCCAACAATTTTCCATGCCCCAAGGATCCCTCCAGTGGTTGCATCAAGAAAAATGATGTCCTGAGAGCCTGAGAGCTACCTAGGCCGCCTGTTTTGGGAGCAACAAAAATGAGTTTACTTATCAAACAGCAGTCAAATGGGTTCTATAGGCTATATTGAAAGGTGTATTTATATATATATACACAACATATACACTTTGACTTGCTTGTGAACGCTTTGTGAAACAGATGTGGGTGCTTTTATGCCACTGGGTTTGGTGCTGCCGACACGATGGGTTGCTTCGAAAAGGCCATACCCTCCCTAGGAGACTGTGCTCGACCCCTCGGCCAAAAACCATTGGCCTAGTAGCGGCGGCGGTAGCAGCAGTAGACAGAGCAGTAGCCGCACCGACCTGGAGGCCACACAACCAGGTCTGGCAAGTTGCTCGCATCAAATAGGCTGTCGGTGAACGCACTGGTGTGAACACCCTTTCCGAGGTCGAGCGCTGGTCTTTGAGGTGTCGTTTCCAAGAGTTTTAGACAATTTGTTGCTTTGCTTTTCTCAATGCGCTTTGACGGCCAGGAAAAGAGAAAACGTAGAGTTCTTGATCGTTGAAGTTAGATGGCCATGCATTGCTGCTGCTCATGAAACTCACCTGGAGGGTGCTTTGTTAGTCGGTCAGGTTGGTTGCTTCAAACGCTGGGCTGGGTGCCCGTGCCTTTTTCGACCCAACGCCTTTCTCTCGGGAGTCCTCCACCTTGATTCCCCTCCAACACGGTCGGGCGGCGGCCCGCAGACCGGCACTCCAGGTGGAAGCACTCCAACAGATCTTTCAAGAGATCGATCGCGACCAGGAGAACGAAGTCAGCTTCGAGGGCGACCGATGACGGGACGTTTTCCGTGAGAGACTCTGGACAAGGGCGATGATTAGGCGTTGCTACGGTGGGAGAGGCTTTTGGGGGAGTCAAGAAGGGAAAACCACAAACGCAACCCTTTGCACAAGACTGGGTATAGGACTTGCACAACTTGAACCCCCCAAAGATATATAAATCTGCCCAAATCTCCTCCCACTCTTAGTGGCGGTGCATGCGTTGCTAGTAGCAAGAAGCTGGCGTTCCAACAGAATGCCCCCCCCGGGGGTCGCCGAGGATGTGAAGACCGCCATCGCCAGCGGCGAGCTGGCGGATTTCTTGGAGTCGATCGGCCGCTTGGAAGCGAACCTCTCCGGACCATGGCAATTTACGGTATAACCTAACCCTAGGGCCCTAGGGGCTCCAGTCGTACCTTAAGAGAAGGTGGGACTGGGGTGGGTGCCAGGAGGGTCCCAACACCTTCTGAGGAGGTACCCTAGGGTAATGCAAAAGGTAGAATCTTAATTCAAGAAGCAATTTGGATTGTAAGACCTTTTCATGTTTGGCTTTTTATTCAAGAGTCATAATTCTTGCATTGGCCAATCACCAGGACCTTCATAATGACCATACTTGACCCCAGTTTGTTTGATCCATCAATTTGGGGAAAGTTCAGCACCCAAGAACTGCTTAAAAAGATCTCCAGTTCGATGTGTTTTTCTCCTTCACCAGTTTGAAGTCCTCAGAGGGTGGACAAGTCCATTTTTGTCCCCTAAGAATCACGTAAGAAATGGCTGGAGGTTGACTCATGTCAATCAGGTTCCTGAACCACACACATCTACATAATATGAACTGGGATCAACGTTGCAACGTCGTTCCAACCCACCGACCGCCGTTTTGGTTCTCCAACCCACCAACCCGATCGGCCCGATCGGCTTTCCCTTTGTCAGACCGCGAGTCGGCACAAGAGTCCAATGAAGGTTTGAAGACCAACGGTGGTGCCAAGATCGGTTGAGATGGTCGACGTTCTGTACCTTCCGAGAAAGTACCTTGCATATAACTTATCCCTGTTCCTAGCCTAAGGGCATTCACGGGAATTTGGGTGCTTGGAATCCTGGTTCCGGTCGTGCTGCGGCCGGCACCGCCTCAGGTATTTCCACGAACGACGTTTGGACCGGTGGACGGTTGGGGTGGGCACAGTGCCTCCGGACTTCTCGTACCTTGAGTCCTTCGGACACGACCTTTAAAAGGTACGAGCGGGACGCGACCTGCGGGGTGGGTGTTTTTCCCGTGTTTTGTGTGTGTGTGTGATGGTTTTTTAAACAATGTTTTTGGGGACCTTTTTCGGTAAAAACATGGTCCTGGGTACGGCGGAAGTCTCCCATGCGAAACAAACCAGACATGCAATGACGACCGCGAGTTGAGGGGTTGAGATGAGAGGTTGAGAGCGCTTTGTCTTCTGCAGAATATTGGAGTGGTGTCTAGTCATTCCATCCAATGCTAGAAATTGGATCCAACCCCACCTCGGTGGCCCTCGCCATCCCTCGCTACCGATCAGGATGATTGCTACATTCAGCCTTTGTTTTGGCATGTTTGGGCCACTTGAGCTGGGGAACCATCGGCGTCATTGGTGGAACTAGAGCCGCTGGACCTGGTAGAAGCGACTTCACCCATAGCTTTCAAAGCACGTGCATACATAAATAAGGCGTAAACCCACCATAAAATTGTAATCAGACTTCTTTCTCATATTCTTCCGAGAATCTCGCATCTGTGCTACTCGGAGGAAGAGGGATTGCATGGGATTTTGGTGTGACCAGATTTGCATAGCATTGGGTGTTGAATGTTGTTGGTTTCAGTGGCTGTTTTCCCCTTTGTTTTCCTTAATGTTCATTCTTGGCCTTGTTCCTGTTCTTGTTCGTCAATGCTACATCCAACACGGAGAAAGTCCAGTGCTTCCGATCCACGGATCTCTGGTTCTTTCCTGGCTCTCCTCTCCTGGCCGTCGCATCACGCGGGGAGCTACGCCGACAGGACTCTCTTCATGCTTTTAGACTCGGACCGGAAGGGCTCGATTGACCTCGACGAGCTGCCCGGGAGGAAGATCGGACCGACCTGCTGGGAGGACTGGGTGTTGCGGTCTGTGGAGTGGTGCTGGGACTCTTAGGGAAACACCAGGTTTAACCTTCAAGGATATGACATGGTTTAGGACTCTTAGGACTGGTTTAGGATTCCTGTCAAATCCTTGATAAGGCTTACATATTAGTAACCTTCAACTGGGGTTAGCGGAAGTTTTGGTCGCAGGTGCGCTATTGTCAAGTGGCAGTGTGTTACAATGCACTCCGCAACCGAGTTGGGAGCCCATGTAGTGGCGAAGGCTGGTGTTTCAGGTGCTTTGTGTTCCTACTTTTGGTACATGGTTTGTCCACCATTTACACTCTGAGCCACCAACATGAAAGATGAAAGTAGAAAATCGACCTTCAAGACCGTGTTGCTCTACAAACCAAGGCGGTTTTTCCACGTCCATGAGAGTGAGTGGGAGAGTGGCGGATGTCCAGTTGAGGTTCGTCTCGGGCTGCATGCAGCTGCATGGCCCGGCCAAGAGCTTGCAGATGGCGAAGATGAGCTATGAGAACAAGCCTCTTGGGATGAGAAGGTGGTGCACTCTGACGATGGCATCACATGGAAGTGGATGCGGCATAGGCACAAGACGACGTTCCGAAGCAGCGAAGCCGGGTGGGCCATCCACCTCCATGTCATGTGAGTGGCAGCATTTGCTTCGGCCAGCCAGCATGGTCCAGTGGTCCCGTCTTCACGGAAGCACGGACGCACCTGGTGTTCCTCCGTTCGGTGTTCCTCCGTTCCGATCCGACGGATTTCTGGAGACCAATCCAGTCACGGAGCTCGGGGGGTGCGATCCACGGAGGAAGTCGTGGTGCCCATCATCCACTCACGTAAGGGGATGAGCCACACCACCCCGTCTTGTGACTCCTGGAATATATTTATTGAATATATAATTCCATCTATACTTGGAACCTGAAGTGAACCCATCTTTTGGGAGGAGCAATTAACTATCCCATATAATAAGTGTTTATACTCCTGGTGTTGCATGTATTTCAGGGACCTCCGTGCCGTTGTCCCGCGCGGGCGATAGACAGGGGCCAGGGCGATCGACTGGGCCGCTAGGGAGCTGGTGGATCGGTGAAGACCACTGGAAGAGAAGTACAGGGAAGCTGAAGACCACTGGTTGGTTTAGAGGAATATCGTCGTTCAACATCTTTCAAAGGTCCATTTTCAGGTTCCGGACCTGGGTCTCTTCCCCGGGTGGATAGAAATAGATAGATATCACCTTTAAGCCAGAGTGAAGGAAGACCAGGTGGAGCAGGACCCAACAAACATCTTCCCCAGGACCCGTTTGAACCGCATATGGGGTTGAATGCTGGACCTGTCCGTATGTGATGAATGGACCTGTCCGTATGTGATGAATGGACCTAACCTTTTGTCAACCCCTTTGGGGAGACGAACGAACTGGTTAGAGGAAAACCCACCCTCCAAACCGGACCGGACTCTGATTCGGCCAGCGGCGAGGCCGAATGAGGTCGACGAAATTGGTTTCTGATTTCTGATGCCTCATGAGAACTCTTTGTGCGCGTGGAGACACCAAGTTTCTATAGAATCTCGGTGTCCCAAAACGTCAAATCTCACTTACCCTCAGTCTTTTAAAGAGCATCTAAGTCCATTTTCATCTAAACATGGCCATCTCCAACCCGCTCCAAAAGCGGGCACCCGAGGCTCACGCGGCAAGCCATCAAGTCACTGAGCCAGGCACTCTTCGGAAGCCGAAGCCAAAACGAGCCCTGGAAATGGACATGTCTCAGAATTGGTTCAAGGGAACCTCCACAAGAAACTCATGGAAACTCTATGGTTGGAAAGTGCAACAGCGTGGTTAGATGTTCGATGTTCCCTTAAACAATTCCGTTTTGGTTTCTGATGGTTTCTGGAAGTTCCACGGTTCTCAGTTTTGGATTCTTCAGCTAATTTCAGCTTGCGCAGTGGTGAGGAAGCGTTATTTGTTTATATGTTTTTTGGGGGGGTCAAGTGGGGCGTGTTTAATGTTTAGTGATTCTTTGAACTGCCATGGTTGATCATTATAGAAAAATGTTGTCCAGAATAAAGTTACTTAAAGCGGATTGAACTGAATTATATATTTATAGCCAACTTGGATCTGGAACACGGGGGGCCAGATCGGATGAGAACACTTTGCTGGATGCCTGTCCTTGCAGCATTGACACAGAAGGGCCGCTTTCAGATGCTTTCAGTCCAAACATGCCCAAACCCTCCTCGGTGGAGCATGCAGGACATTTACAACCTGAACAAGAAGCTCACCACGTCCACGTCCTTCAAGGAGCAAAGCACTTGGTTGCAATGCTTGTGTCCATGACTTGCTGGTTTCAATCGGTGAATCAGCACACAAGACCCTGAGAAACATATGCAGGAGATGAATTTCATATCGTTTCTTGCTAGTTGTTGATCCACTGTGAAGAACGGATCTCATGTTTGTCCTGTCAAGCATGTTGAAGACACTGGTATGATATCGACGACAAAGTTTATGTGAAACAAATATGCAAACAAACTGCTGATAGAGAGAAGTCAATTTTGCTTGGACATTTAAATGTAGATGCCATATGATGCCATAATCATACTTTCCATGAGTTAACTATAGATGTGGCCCACGTCTGTATCAATAGATCAAACCTGATCCACCGTGTACCGTATACAGTTGGCATCGTCTTTTTGTTTCTGTTTGAGTCATCGGGCCGCGTCCGTTGCAGGAGCCAATGCTTCCAGCGATCAAGGAGCAGTTCTGATTCAGATGTTTCGCGGATGTTTGGAGGTGAGCACGGCCTAAGGAACCCTTGGCCCAATGAATTATATATATATATATTGGTTGATTTCCCGGCCCTTTTTTTGGATCCTTTTGGGGGGGTCCTATTTCTACCCTAGGGCTCCAGTCGTACCTCCTCAAAAGGTATGACTGGACCCTCTAAACCCACCCCAAACACCTTCTTAGAAGGTACTTGGAGCCCTAGGGATACACACTCTTTCATGCCATTGGAATGGGTCGTGGAGGGAAGTCACTCCGCAGGTCGTGGAGTTGGGTGAATTCGATACCCAAAGCAGTACACCCAGGGCCAAGCAGGTCCAGTCCTTCACCTCATTTGGGTGCGTTTCTTATATGATCAAGGTTGGATGGTTGACCTGCAGGGATGATGGGGGTATGCTGACCCGGGTCATTTGGAGTTCTCAAAGTTCACCTCCAGAACCTCATCTGAAAGGTTTTTGGACTCTCCAAAGCTGGACAATGGGCATGAAGACCCAGCATATCCCTGCATTGATGGTGTGATGTCACCATTGATGGTGTGGGGGTTCCAGTACGGACGCTGCAGACTAAGGCTGGCTTGGGCTTTGCATTAGAGCTCTTTTGATCCACTGGCCCGGGCCCGGGTGCCGTTTTCGTGGCTGGTGCCGCGACTCGCCATACGACGACGACAGCGGAGAGACTCAACCTCACTGCGAACACCATCGGTGGCCGAACCTCACGGCGAGAAAGATCCCCACGGCGAGAAACAGGGATGAGAAAAGGCAACAAAGAGGTGCATGATTGCTTATGACTAAAAGGCAACCAAAGCAACAAGAACAGCATCCCAACTGCATAACTGCGTTTTCGTTCCTTATTGCTTTCTGGCCTGTATGCTGGTTGAACTCTGAAAGCGCTGTCGTCCACTGCTTTTGGGTGCTGCATCGCTTTCTCCGCATTTTCTGAGCTGGCGTCCGAAGTGGACAGGATGGACACTGAAGCAGGAGAGGCAGAATGAGGTGCACGGTTTTGAATGTTTGCACTGCCTTTTTTACAGATGAACTTGAACATTCTTGAACTCCCCCAAAGCCACGGACGCCCCGAGGGAATTCAACCCATCTTCCAAAGGTTGGCTTTGGGGTTTGCTTTCAGTGGAACATCCCCCAGATGAATGGGGCTACTCAGTGCCAAAAGTTAACATCGAGTCGACTGCTGATCTCTGTTTCGGAGATTGGCAAAAACCAAGGGCTGGCATGACCCGAAGCTGGTTTACGTCGAGAGCGGCCCGTGTCATGTGAGCAACCACTTTTATTCAGGCTTTACTAAAGCAGTCTACGGCATGCTGTATTTTCTTGTCTATCATCAGTATTCGCTTGTGAACAAGATAGGGTCCCCACATAAACATACATAAACGAGATACTCTTGCTTGATGACACAAAAGTAGTCTGAACGAGATGCTGTAGGGCCCCCATATAGATAGTGTATTTGAGCTTAGTACCAAATAAATGCCACCGTAATGAGCCCCCCAACTCAAATTGAGAAACCTCTTCATATGGGGGTGGTTGATGAATCAAGAGTCTACATTACCCTCTGAAAGCCAACTCTCTCAGACTCGTCGTACCGAAAGGTAACCTTTCGGCATGTGATCCACAGGGGCACAAAGCACATGTGTTGCCAGATCAAAAGGGTCTGTCTCACTACCAGTCGCTAAACAAACAAATCACACTTTTTTAGAACAAGGCCTGCAACCTAGCCATCATCCACTGTCACTGGTAATAGGATAGACCCTTTTTTTCATACATTATCACCTTGTTTTTGAGAAAGGCCTCTACCAATTACTAACCTTCAACATCCACTGCTGTTACTGGTATGTTTGGAAGTGTGACCCACTTCTTCACTAAGATGCAGAACTCGTGGACAAAATACTGCCTGGAAGCATGGGATATATCAAGTAGATCCCCAACCGATAGCGTCAGATCCACTTTTGACTCAGAACGTGTGTGGCACACCATCGCTGATCTCAAAGAGATATCCAGCGGTGACGAAGGATCATATCTTCGAAGGAGGATAAACGACGCGGTGACGCCATCCGATCAACAAAAGGCGTGATTAGCAAGGTGTTGATGTTGTATGTACTCCCCAAAGTGCCCTACTTAGCTTGAACTGCTTCAGTTATGCAAGACCATCCAACCATGCACAATGGACTTATATATCACAGGTAATCACTAGTACTTCTATAGGTTAGCATGATGTTATATGGTTATATAATATACTGTAACTACTTGGCGCTGATCGGCTGTTGATTGCTGGTCGATCAGGCGCTCGATCGGATCCCACGGACTGGCGAGTCTCCAATCCCCCCGTGTAGGTCGGTGCACGCCGTCGTTCGGGTGTGTCGTCCAACATCAGATGCCGAGAGGGGTCGCATGAGGTCACGGAGCGAGCGCCCTTTTCCTGGCGTCCGGCGGCGTCAGGTTGCTTGATGCGCCCTTTTTGCTGGCCATTTCAGCGGTTAGCGGTTTGCTCGTCGTCACCCCGGTTCGCTTCTCCATGGCGCCAAAGGTCACCTCCTTCCAAGAAGGCCAGGAGGGGTTGAGCCAAAAAAGAGGAGTGCCCTGGTACGGACTTCATATAGTCACATCCGAGGATGGCTATACGTTGTTGATCCTGACTCGGACGTTGTTGATAACATGTTGATGTGTTTTTCTTTTTGTTTTTGCGAGCTGATCGTGCACAGCTATCGCCAATGGAACGTCCAGTTTCCGGAATGCGGCAGTCCCCTTCCAACTTAAATATCCCACATTACATCAGGTATCAAATGACCATGAGGATCAGTAGGGTTCATGTTGGTTTGACGTGGACCATTTCCTTTGATCTTTCGGGTTTCGCCTAACCCGTCGCACACGTGCGACTCCACACGTTTTGACAGGCACGTCGGACCGTCCTTGTTACCAGGCAAGGGCGAGGGACGCCAGCTGGATCTGAAGCCTGGAATGGATGGGGTGGGACAGGCGGAGCGCGCTACACGGATCAGCGAAACCTCACTCGCGCAGCGGGCAGGATCTAGTCCATGTGAAAATGCATGTGGATTCTTTTTGGGGGGGCCGACAAGTGACTAGTTACAATGTTGAGTTTTGAAGGTGTACGTTTGTTCCCTTAGCCACTTTGGTTGATGCGATTCTACTACTGAACGACCGGAACTTCAATTGTAGTTCCAAGCACTGTTGATATTTGTGGATCAATCAATGTGCGCACAAATTTTACCATACCATACTGGTTCAGGTGGGGATGAAAGAATGTCAAATCACAATATTAAGCTTGATGTAGGGAGCGGACTCCAAAAGAACTGTTATCCTCAAAACTTTCTGTGCAATTCTGTTCGATGAAAACATTACACCACTCCAAGGTATTCTGCTGCTGAGCTTGTTCCAAAGAGATGTTCAGGGCGGGCTGGGGCTGTGCCAGCTAGTACTCCGCGTAGCCTCTCTCAGTCCACTTTAGAGTTGATGACGAGCTAGATTATAAAAATAAGTAACAAAAAGCACACACTCCATGGGACTGCCATATTTGCCAATCAGTTGGGGTGGTGCCAGCAGGGTCAAAAATGGGTCGGCAGTCCTATGGGCAGTTACTTCGACCTCGTCGTCGTGAGGTCGATTGGTCCCATCTTCCTGTGCTGCCTTTGTTGGTCTCCTGTGTACCCTCCCATCTCCCTCGGTCGGCTCCTCAGGAAGGCGCTCGATGACAAGTTGCCACTGGGCGTGCAGGGGGAGGTGTGCCGCGCAGGAGAAGCGGTTCCGCGCTGAACAGGATGAGTTGATGGTCAGCTGATGTAGACCATGCCCCCATATTCGTAATGGAGATGTTTGGGCTTGATTGAATCAAGCATCTACAATTTAGAATCAATTAGACTAATGTGTTGGCTCGATATGGCATTCCATTTCGGAAGAGAGAAATAGTTCCGCCGGATCTGGGTGCCTGTACGAAGTTCCAACTCTGCGGGCTGTTGTCGTCTTGGTGGGTCGGATTCTATTCAGCTTGACTATTTGAAGCCGACCCGACTTGAAGACACTGCATGTTGTATGGCATATTTACCTACATAGGGTGGTTGACCCGGGTCAATGCAGGCACATATGCCAGTCCCTGCAACTTTTGGGTCCGGTCCGCACCATCACTACGCGCTTTCTCACCAAGCCGGTCGGCAACGGCAACGAGCCGAGGCAAGCACTCCACGCCTTGGTCGAGAAGCGCTTTGATCAGCAACTTCAGCTGTTGCTGCTCAGCTGTGACTTTCAGACCGCCAGGTTTCACGTGTCCGTCAACGGACATCCGGTTTTCTGTCCGTTTCCCGCGAGCAAGCCCAAGCGCTAGATACTTTTGGAGGTTTAGTATCGCTTAATTACTGTAATGAGACTGCAACTCACTCACATGGAAATGGCCAGGCCCTGGCAATATGACGTTCCGACAGCGACATTTGCGGCATTTGGAACAATCTGTTTGTCAGAGTGTCGGTGTTTGTGATGGTTTAAAGGGCGCACCGGCTTTGTGAGCCACATGATTCACGGCACCGGCTTTGTGAGCCATGCACTCCTTGATTCAAATCGCTGGCCTGAAGTGGAGAAGGGTCGGAAGACGATTAATTTTCGAGGAAGCCAGAATAAAGCATCATAAAGATATATTATCCCTAGGCGCTCCAACCATATCCTCAGATGGTGATTAGGCCCCCTGGCACCCACCCCAACCATCTTTTCAGGAGGTAGTTGGAGCCCTAGGGTATATATTAAATATATATATATAACTATATTAACAAAATATAAACGTAATCAATATATTTATATATATATATATATAAATATTAGTTGGACAAAGTTCTATGAGCTCCATGTCGGTGCTTTGAGTCCCCAACTCGCCTTGAGAGAATATCATAGTGAACTTTCATGTTTGGCCCAACTGGTACACAGTCCTGGACATGCCAATGGACATGCAACATATGTAAACGTATGTATGTAGACCACATTTGTAATGTATCTTAGCCAGATTCAACATTTCGAGCGAGTGGGTCACAAGCTTGTTGAGAATCTTGGGATTAATGTTTTGCGTGCCTTTGTCAAGGGCAATCCAGCAATTACAATGTTTATCCATGTGTATCATGGTGTCAGAAGGCTCAATCACTTTGGTGTCAGCAACGGCTCATGCGACTCACGAAGGCGTATGGGTTTCCCGGGCGCTCTTCGCTCACACTTCCGCAGTTCGGAAGGCGGACCCTCCCCATCGATCCATGTATTCAACTTCCCAGACGTTGGGGGGCCAGCCGGACGTGGTTCTGGGTAGATCATTCAGGGCCAGTTCTGAGGGATATATATAATATATATACATAGATATAGATACAACACAGTATATATGTATGCTTGGTGTGCCAGACAGTTGACTCATGCGTTGAGATATAGAAACTATATTGTTATATATATATATAATATAGCTTTGGGTACATGGTTTTCTCTCGTATATAGCTTTGCACCACTTTGGGTACATGGTCGATACCTGACTCTTGGTGACAACCTGCACACGCTGCAAACATCGGGCGGACACCCTCCCTGCAACGGGCGTGAGAAATACCATCCCTAAGAGAAAAGTATGTTCACTAGTACTTCATCAACCAGTTTTGTTGAGGTGCACTTACTCAAAGTGGGGTTTACCCCAACTTTATACTCTAGTATTTGATTAATTGTCTCCTGGTCATGCCATCCACCGATTCTAAGTGATTGAGTGGGGTGCAAAGCCCATGCAGAGAGAGATAGAGAGAGAGAGAGAGAGAAAGTTATCAACCATATAGTTACTATCAGAGACAGGCACTTAATATGGAATCTTGAGATGTTCCAATTACATAACATCTTAGTGGATTTATATTACATGTCTATACGCATGCATTACTAAGAAAGTACCTGCATTCTAGCTACTCGTCTATGAGTGTATACTATTCCTGGCGCTTGATGACGGAAGCGAAGAGGAGTTGCATAACACGCTTGGCCAGACTTAGCGCCTCATGGACCCCCCATATACTACCACACATGCTACATATACTACCCAGAAACTCCATGGAAATGCCCACATTGACCCCGGGTCAACAACGACTAAAGCCCCATTTCTCGTGCCTGGCCGACCTTATGCCTCCAGTGCCCACCGAGGCAGGCTGTAGACTCCTCCCGTGCGGACTCGTCCGCGCGGAATGCCACGACGCACGAGCCGCGCGGCTCGATGATCTCAGAGGCTGAGGAAGCGGAGGAGTCTTTAGAGGACGGAACCAACGAGGCCGTGGTCCGAGCTCGGCCCAGGAATTCCACTAACTGTGAGAGCTTGGGGGAGAGCTCAGAGCTAGTGGGATTTCCATTGATTGGAGTCAATAATAGCTTGGAGTCTAAAAAGTTTGCATGGGCTAAGGGGAAAGGTTCAAAACAGAAGTTTGGCTCTAGCAGTTGTTTGCGGAAATGGAACTCTCCTGGGTCCTTATGTTGGTCCTTCTACCAGCAGGTCCAGGACCGGAAAACAGGTCGGTTTGGCGCCGCGCCGGGAGTTCCTGGTCTTAAAGGGGTTGGTGCTCCGATATCCTAGTCAAGCGTCACAACGCCGGAGCGGCCATGTTGTGGATGTTGTTGTTGCGGCTCTTGATTTGTTGAGGAGCTGCCGGAACTGGACCCTCGAGCCAACAGCACCGATACTGGTGCAAGAGCACTTCCAACCTGGATGTTAGGGTCCTGTCAGACAACCCGTTGAAAGATCCATGGTGCTTTGCACTGAGAATGATGAATGGCCAAAGGCCCGCCACAAGGGGTTGTTGGAGGTGTTTTACCCCTCGTTATACAACACCTCAAATCCTCTGTAGTAATTCTTGTGTAATGAAGTTACATGAAAGATTCTTACTAGCAAAGCCTTGCAGTCATGAATAAACCAGACACTCCATGGGACTGCCATATATGCCGATCAGTTGACCCACCTGGCACCACCCCTGGCCTGATCGGCAGGCAGTCCTATGGCAGTCCGGTCGCGTTTGGGATTCTGATCCCTCTTGATGTGACCGTCCTCAAAACGGGCTCACAACATGTTCAAAAGCCTTTGAATGGTTTTCCATTCCAGACATCTCACGTCGACCCATGTGTGTCACAATAAACATCAATAAACCATAAACCATGTTGTTTGTTAAGAACCTGATGCATCCGATGCCATAGTTTGTGTTGAGCATTTAAACCAGTTTACCATTCTGGCCACAAGTTGTAACAAAGACCCCACAACGATACAACCATTCGAAACCACCATACGGCCAACCAGACGACACCCCGCAACCCGCCTCTTCAGGAGCCAGAGACCCCCAACAAGGTGCGATGTGGGACGTCGGTCTCCACCGCGTGCTTGTTGTTATTGAAGGGCTTACGCCTAGCGGGCCGGGCTTACGCAGGGAAGGTTTATTTTTGTTGATGTTTTTTGAGGGAGAACGATTCACCCTAAAGAAGGATGTGACGACTTGCTCTATCCTTCTTGCGTCGTTTCTTCAGGGGGTCCAAGAATTGAACACTTGATGGTCGGATCGAGGTTGCTGAGCCTCAAACCGCTGGGGTCCGGACGCAGTCCAAGCTGAGCATGTTTGGACGCAATTTGTTTGTACTTTTTTGTTGGGGTGTG
>CAXIVM010000059.1:0-11000 GCA_964035705.1 Porites rus
TCTCTGACCAGGCGCATGGAAAAACACAGATGAAACAGACCACATGCAACACGGATGTTCCAGTGTTTTCCAGTGTCCATGCCCAACAAAAGTCGGAACCGGGCCTGCCGGGTCTGCGAAAATCCCAGATCATTCCACAAGTCAAATCGATCGGGTGTGCCGAAGCCATTCCGGAAATCGATTGTCGTCGAAAAAAGTGGTAAGAATAAAGCTCCACATGGATCACAGGCCTATTGATCGTTTAGCGCCAAGGTGGTCCCGGACGTTTACATGCCGAATAGCGAACACAGCTTGGCTGAATTGAGAAAACGGTACAGCAAGTCGTGCTTTTCATCATCTGATGTTTCACTCATCCAACCCCCAAGTTTTAGAACGCGGCAAGGCTCACTTGTCCACTTGGCACCACAATTCCATTTGCTGGGCTCTAGGCTCTACGCATTTCATCAAATAAACAGTTGTATAGATATAGGTTGAAAAGGATCGAGTCAAGCAGTCAAGCAGTCGTCCCCAAAAAGAATTAGACCCTTCGCACACAAAATACACCAAACAAACAAAAGGCTGTTTGCCTCACGCTCAAGCACTCTAGATCCCATTGAACTCAAAAGCAGTGCAAAAATGGCTTCAACTTGGTCTTCCGCAATGCAGCCTCAACCCCTCACAGCAAGGAAATTGCAGCTACCTAGGCCCAACCCGCAGGATCATGGCCTCAAACACCTTTCATGGCCTTCTCCATCTCCTTTGCCCATCAAAGCCAAAGGGACAGACCCTTTTGAAGTCGGCGCTACGCCCCCCCCCCCGGGCCGTCTACGCCGCTGTCGCCCGCGCACCTGGGGGCCCGCGGATCTTCCAGCAGGTCCGCCGGAAGGGCGCATTGTGCCCGGCGCCAATCTCCTTTGGCACTTGGCTAAGTGGCACGCGCTGGCACAGTGGAAGAAAGTTCATCTCATGTTGAAGAAAGCATCCCTGAACTAGAGATAGAAGCTGTGACTGTGCCTGAAAATTCCAGCCCCCCCGGCCTTCTCACATAAACTAGACAACCCGGAGAACAAGCAATGGTCACTTGTGAGCGCATGATCCTTACATCATTGCAGTAGATCAAGCATTCCTTCCAGCTTGTAGGCTCAATCACCCAAAGTTTGCCTGTGAAAAGAATATGTTTTTGATCCGGGTTTTTTCTCTGCCATTTACTTGACATACCTAGGTCTGGCAAGTCGGTCAAAAGTAGACCCCAATCATGGGGGAGATAGGCTTGCAAGAACCGACGAAACCAGCAAGCTTTGGACTCAAGTGCAGCTCGCCAAGATGAAACGCAACGCAACTGGTAGATTGGTCACAACCAACCCGGACGAACGCTTTGGGAATTGATCTGGAGGTTCCCCCAGCATGGTGTGCTGTTCGCCGTATGAAAAAGTCTAAACTGCCTTCAGCTTTCTCAACAGAACACCGGTTCCAAGCTGATATCACTGATATCTACTGAGGGCTGCCTTTTGCATTCTCAATGATCGTGCTAGGCTGCCAAGAAAATCACCCGCAAACCATGTGTCACTGTCACTGTCCGCCCCAAAACGCAGAGTCGTGCTTCAGCCCCCCCCCCCGACCGCAGCAACGCCCATCTCCAAGGCTCCGCTGGAGCAGCATGGCTTGGGTTCCAGCGGCGCTTGGGGTCGATGCACCGGGCACGAACGCCGCCAGAACACCATCGCGGCCACGACCGCACCACGGGAAGGAAGCGCCGAAGGAAGAGCTCGGGAACACCGCTTTGGGGTTCACTTCCTTTAGATCCAGAAGAAATGCCAGCGCTTGGTCACTCCTACTTACGGTTCGTGGCCAAGCTCCCCAACTGCCCAAGGGGTCGGGTTGGAGAAGTAGACGACCAGCGGTTGTAAAGATCCCCTATGACTAAGGTCCTCCATGACTCTCAGCACTTAGGACGTCGGAGTACGAGGGCCCTAGGACAAGTCTTGGAGAGAGTTGCTCTCCCGGTGTCTCTCCAACGACCTGTGTTTGCAGGAAAACGTCGGCCTCATAAAGCTTGTCGGCCGTTCACCTTTTCGTTTGAGGGGGTCGGAAAAAGAAGGACTTTTAATTGCGAAACTCTGGGCCCTTCATTGCGAAAGTGCGGGTTTCCAATTGCAAAACTTTGGGCTCCCAATTGCAAAACTTGCCCTTTGGACTGAACATGTGGAGGCCCCATAATATGTTGACAGTGGCCCAAAAAATGGTGTATTTTTCCTGTAAATACTGGCTGTTCTTGGCTGTGGCAAGAGGGCTAAGATTTCCACAGTAATTACTCCAGTTACTCCCATGACCTTGCAAGTCAACAAGATCACCATGCTTGCTTGAAGAAAAACGAATTGAGCTGTGCTGGGGGTGCCATGGTTGCTTTCCTTATTCAAAGTCAACGAAATGAGGCCGGACGATGGTTCCCGTTCGCGCGTGTCTTTCGCACCATGAGGACGGTGGAGCCAACTTGTAGAGGTGTTTGCTCGAAAACACCCACGGAGGTGCTTTTGGCTATTTGTCAACAAACACAGCCGCATGATTTGGTCATTCTGCAGTGTTTTAAATCGAAGACGTTCAGCTTTTGCTTCGTCACGATTCGCGCGGTCGAGGGACTCCAGGGACTCCAGCAGAAGCGCTCGAGGTCTTGAAGACTGAGGCGGCGAAGGTTGTGGACGCAGGGCCAGAGTGGAAATGGCGTCGCAGAGTTTGGTCCAGAAGGAAGGGGTCTGTCAGAAGAACTGTCCAGCTTGCGCAGTTCTTTGGGTTACTTGCCTTCGACCTCAAAGATGCTCATGTGGTACCTGTGAGTCTTCTTCCACTTCCAGCCCCTGTCCCATGCATATTTACACCATTAAGATCCATGTATTCACTATTTAACCATGTTATCAAAATCGTTGTTTCGCCATCAGAGAGTACACTTCATGACATATCTCGTGCAACGTGCTCGCCTTGTTGCGCCGATGCAATAGTCATGTGGCATGCGAGGGACAAACACATGAACAAAGGGTGCTAAAGAGTGTTTGTCGCCAACATGGTGACACAAGAAGCAGACCCTGCAATTGAGGGAATCATCAACCAAAGGAGGGTGCTTTCCACCAAACCATGCGTCCATCGCAGCAAATATCTGGGTGCCTCACAGCTTTTAGCAGATTAATGCGAGGTTCGATTTTGGCCCACACCCATGTTTTGTCCAAAACCTACGGACCTGCCAACTGTCTTCAAGTTCCCAGTCTATATGGGCCGTAGATGTACGGGATGATTGATCCGCTGACTGTGCTTCTACAAAAGCGCTATGTTGCCTATCATGTGCGCAATCGTGTTACGCGACATGTTCAAATTCGAAAAACAAAATGACATTTAAAAATATCCTCAAAAAAAAACAGTCAATCCCCTCAGGGTTCAGTCTTACAAACAGATATATATATATATATATATCAAATATCCACCTTACAAATATCAGTCTTACAAATGCATAAATGAATGCGTTGTCTTAAAGCAGCCCTACGTTGGAGAATTGTTCAAATCCAACCGACCATTTCACTGTTCTGCAGCTTTTTTGGAGAACACCGCCTGTGACCGCACTTTTTGAGATCACGCCGGTTACAGTGGCATGTCCTCGAGGAGAACAGGAGGTGCTGAGTGCAATGGCTTCACCTCTAAACTAACACGAGTTGATGTATCACGCAGTCCTTCATGTGTCCCTTTCCCGACCGGTTATCACGCAGTCCTCCATGTGTACTTCTCCCGACCGGCTTGGCAGGTTACCCCATTTGGGATTCAGAGCCAGAAACGTTTCTCCCATGTAGACTTGGGATGGCATCTTGGTGCGAAAGTATGCTGGCAGCATGTATCATATCTGTCAGAAGCCAGAAGTCCTTGCCCGGCTTGCTTCGTTTAGTCTGAGGAGAGGAAACAACTGGACCATCCTCGTTCCTGCGCTCGTTCCTGAGCTCCCCATGTGACTTCTGTAACTGTATGTTCAAGTCTTTGTTTCAAGTCCGTCATTTCGTGGTTCGTGGACACCGTGCATCGACCGAAAAATCTGGAATGTTGATCCAAAAGACAGCAAGTAAGCTACCTGAACCTACCTTCCACCTGCACACGGTCCAAAAGTATCCAAAAATCATCCCAGCACCTCCCAAACGCGAACTCCTCGGGCAAGAGTCGGGAGGGGGGGCCCCGCAAGTTTGGGCTCACGTCGTATTTTCCCCCGAGTTTCGGGAGTCTGACTTTGCCACTCGGCCATGCGGCGTGAAAAGCCAACGCGATCGTCAACACTCTACACCTAGATGGGGGCGTCCGATGTTCATCCGGTGCGATGAAGAAACTCCACACATTTGATGGGTGTTTGAGGCCTCAATTGAAAGAAGACACCGGTTTTTTGCGATGTGTTTGGGCCCTTCTACGAAGTCGACGGACTCTCTTTGTTTCGTCTCCACCGAAGTAAAGCAACCACCATTCTGAAAAATGGTCTGATGACTCCCAGGGCCGAGTGCTTGATATTCCCGGCGAATGCATCACTGGCCGCCGACTGGCAAAGTCACCACGCAGCCCCCAACGGCCCGTTTTTGGTCACGAAGGACTTTGCAGAGACGGTTTGACCTCAAGGATAGTCAGTGAATCCCCTTTCAAAATGTATTGGACATCTGTTTGATCTATTTGGGGACCAGTGGCCCAAACAGGTGTTTCTATGTTTTTAACTCATACAGAGACTGTTGGAGTTGCAACATGTGGGAACTCGCCCATTGGCTTCTTCTGCTCCGTCATCGCCACAAACTCCTCCCTCAAAGGAGCCGCAGCACAACTGCTGGCCAGGGGGTTGGGAAGATCAGAATTGAGCAGCTGGCCAGAGACGCAACGTCCTTGGGTGGACTCTCACAACCCGCTGCACTTCTTCCACTTGCCCTGTAATAGGAGTTGAGGCGTATCGTCTCAACATGTTAAGGTAACACAGTAGGATGTCATAAATGCTACGCAGGCAAGGCAAGTGAATGTTACCTTGCTTGAGTTGAGGAGCCGATCCTTGGGCTTTTTGGTATTCTACACCATCAAGGCCTCTTTTTGATGGAGCAGTGTACTTAGTAAACCTCCACTCTGGGTCAAGTGGTCCCTTCACACCAGTCTGGCTGATCCCTACCTGATGCGTGAATCATCTGGCACCTGCCGCACAAGTCTCGAACAAAGGAATCCCTAGGCCCACAACAAAAGTGTCGGGCGCTACAAAACACCAGCTGTGCTTCTGGCAGGCTAACCTCAGCGTCCGAAGAAGACACTGAACAAACCAAGCACTCCCCATGACATGTGGGATCAAAAGCCTTTCAAAAGATGCCCTCGTTGCAAATCACTGCACTACGAGTACTGCACTTGGAGCCGCACCATCTAGAGTGTGGACTTTGCCGCACACCGACCTGCTCAACCGAACGGACGCCTTCACGCCTGGACCGAAGCCAGCGAAGCCCGACGGTTCCCGGCGTTTCACCCACTCCGGCCTGGCGACGCCGATGCTTGGGGGCCCTCATGGCTCACCTTGGAGTCTCGGTGCAAACCAATGGCAGGGGTTGGATCGGGAACACGGCGAGGGTCCCAGTGTTTGACATTGGGAGTCTTCTTGCCTGTTGGGTCAACTCTCAGATTCTCTCTCCCAGTGGCGATCTGGTTCCACTTCAATGTGAGTGACGACTGCAACAGCTGCAACAGGCGCAACGGTCGTACATCGACCATCATCGACCGATCGACCCAGTCGGCGATGTGGGGCCACGCCCCGCCCTCTTCTCGGAAGAACCGCCCTGACCGTCACGGTCGAGACGGTGATCCTCACCACATTCACCTTTCCATTCGAGACAGCCTTGAAAGACCCGTAGAAAAGACTGGTGGACCTGCGGTGGTAGAACCAAATCCTGTGTAAATCCATAGGCGTTATACAGTAAAAAGAAACCCTGTGCCTTTCCCCTGGTCAGACACCTAAACTCCATCAAGCTAAAACCGGAGATGAGCATCAAGTTGAACATCTGGTGCCGCAAAGGTTGAGACCTCGCCCCCCTCAACAGGTCACGCGTCCGCACTGGTCATGTGAACCTTGCCGCTCTACATCATGTGACACGGGCGGGCGCACGCGGGCGCACCGCGCGGCGGATAAAGAATGGGCTCGAAAGCGTGTAGGGCTTGCACCCAGGCTTAAGAAGGCTGCATCCAAGTCGGTGCCGCGTGACGCCTAGACACGCAGTGGTTCTGCCGCTGCAGACAGCGTGCTGAGGACCAGCAGTGGGTCTAAGAGACGGTGTACGACTGATCAAAAACGCGCCAATTGCGAGCTTTGATCTTGAAAGACCACAAGACAAGATCTCGGCTGCAGGGTGTTTGTCTCTTTGCAATAGAAAATCCAAATCCCACTCTGTTCTTCTCAATGTCTGCCATCTGAAACCCACCGCAAAAGAACCGCGGCCTGCTTCACGGCCCGGTAGACATACATGCCGGCCACCGGAACGCTGAAACTCACCACAAAGACCTGAAAAGCGGACCGGACAGCTCAGCTCAAGTGGAGCTGAAGGTCTCTGAAATACCCTGAAAACTAAGATAAACCCTGAAAACCACTGGCGCAGCTAGAGGAAAACAGTCTTTGAGGGTGCCATTCGACCGGTCGAATCCATGTGAGTTTTCGGGAGTCTATGTGTCTTACCGCCCCACGGGACCGCTGCACACGCGCGGGAACGGAGGCCGGGAACGGAGGCCGGGGGGACGGAGCTTGTCTTCAAAATCAGGTTTGAGTTCTTATGCCGGGTGGGGGAATAATCCAAAACATGTCATTGTTGTTGAAGCGCCCACCATACAAGTGTGGCTCAGGTGCGTTCATTGCAATGTTGCCTAGTGCATCGCTTTGCGTGGGTGGGATTTAGCACGGCAAAAGCATGGATGAAGAGCTGCAAAAAGCCATGCAATTGCCAAATGTCCATGTGTACCGAACCAGCTTGTCGGGTTCATCCCATGGATCAACCACTTGATGCTGAACGTTGCTGAACAAAAAAACTTGCTTTCTTGATTGATTTTCTGTCCCAAAAAGCCAGCTGAAATACCAAGGAAGGCATGCAACTTGAACGACACCCCAGTGATGTGGGATGTGGAGGGCTCGATGCAAGGTACCATACTTCCATTGCCCATTGCTTCTTCATCCATCGGGATCCATGGGGAGACTGTCCGATCCCCTCTGGGAATCCACCTATCCACCGCCACAAGTTAGGCCCATCTACGGGCCCCATCCTTCTCACCATTCCTTCTCACCTACCGAAAGGCGAGGGCATCTCGACCTCCAGCCCGGGTGCCGCGCCGACCGAGGCTCGGCATCCCCACCAGCATCGTTCGGCTGAGCTCCAGCATGCCTTTGGAATTGGGCGCGGCCTGAAGGTTGGACGGTCTGAGCTCCGGATGGGGTGAAAATGGGGATGTCCTAGTTCTTTTTTCTGCATCTTGAGGCCGAGGTACCATGCAGGATCACAGCCAGCAGCAAAACGGGAGAGCACTGAGCATCAACTAATCCAGGTGATATTTGTGAATGGAAGCAAACTCACAATCAGGGGATTTCCCGAAGTTACGAGCGATCGCGAAACGGACAAGGAAGAACCAGATAGGGAATGGGGATGTCCTAGTTGAAGGGAGTGGGAAGCTCTGGCGGCGCGAGGAAGAGTGAGGAACTGTTGGACATCTATGAAAGGATTGCAGAATAGGATTGCAGAATAGGATCTCTGTCAACGAAGCAGGGTGTGTTTTGCCGAACATACGACAATAGTGGAAATGGACGCCCAAAAGAGACGGAACGCGAGACTAAAAGTAGTCTGAGATCTGTTCGGAACCCCTGTTTCCAGAGCAATTGAATCACAAGCAATCTTGCCCTCATCATCAGCAGAAGAGATGCACGGGTCTTCAATCTTCCAGCCGAAACCTAGGCAAGTTGTATGGTTATATAGATCACCGAGATCTGCAGAAACATGGGCATGGAGAGCCCAATCCACGGAGGCCAACTCACTTAAATAGGGAGATCCCCACCCTCAGATCCATTTAGTTCACACCTGAATCATCAGGCACCTTTGTTACATTAAGTGACCTGGTCTTTGAACACTCTTTCTGCTACGTACTCTCCGATCAGCTGGTTTGCCATGCAAAGAAATGTCCTGAACAAACAATCGAAGGTATCAAACGGAAAAGGCAATCTGGGAATATAGCTGTGGTGAGTGCGCAACATCCATCAACCTTAGAGATCAATCCTGTCAGCCCCATTCCAAGAAAAACATCGGGGAGAAAACAGTGTCCATGGCAAATGCAGGATCTGTGGCTACATAAGTATATGTAGTACATACATTCATCTTTTGAAAAAGGAAGAGGATGCTACGGTCAAAACCTTGCATCAACGTTTTGAGACAGGCTGCCTGTAAGATAAATCTTCACATGGCCAGAATCCCTGCTTTCAGTGTAATCTCTCCCTGCTGCTTTCGTCCCAAACCGCCTGAAAGATTGTCTGCTCGGACAAAGATTTTCGGCACCATTCCCGAAGAACCTGAGTCCCGGTCCTCCGCCTTTTCGGCCAGCGCGGTGGGAAGCGCTGCGCTGCGGGCGCTGTGGGCGCTGTGGCTGCGCGGGCTGCGCTTCTCGTTCATCTGGAAGCGATGAAACGCTGCCTGGGCGCGGCGCGTGGCTCGCAGGACGAGGCGGGGCCGAACGGGGAGATCTTGCCTTCGTTCGCCTTCCAGACCGCTTGGATGAGCTGGATGAAGAAAAGCGAACGGTGAACAGCATGCATTGAACAGCATTCTTTCAAAGGGTAAGGAATGATCAAGAACAACATGCGCAATGTTTCGACAGTGATCATTGTTTTTTGCAGCTGATTCCAGGATGAACAAAGATTTCACCCCAACCCAATGTGAATTCTGCTACAGTATTTTCTGCTCAAAGCTCCATCCACAGTTCCCGCTTCTCCCTTGCCTTCATCTCGCCGTCGAAGACCCTGTCCCATTCTGCTTGCTCCTCAACCACAGCGCGACGGACCAAAGAATGTCGACCAAAAACACTCTCAGGATTGCCTCAACTTTGGGGTTGTCCCAAAATCAAGGAACTCTCATCTACTTTCCTGCGCTTTCGGAAGACTGGGGCACAAAGACCTCTACATACGGTATGTTTGCCTATCAAGAGCCTTGAGACCATGTGTCATACAATACGAGCTAGGCCGATTTATGTCTGCTCTAAAGACTTTGACTTTGAAATGCGCGGGTCTGTAAAGGTAGGCTTTCCATGGGTTTCCAGTTGTGTGCTGAAGACGACAAAATCTCCACTATATCATAAGACCTTAGGCCTTGGATGACTAATGAACAGGTGATCCAACAAAAGCTCCACTCTCTGAACAAACAGGACAATTTGAATTATCTGTCTCAAGCGTGAATATTCCCATTTGCACCGGTCACAGCACATGTCTCTGCAGGTTTGCACCCCACCTCAGCAGGGAGAGCTTCGACCAGGGTGCCCATGCGCCCTCTCCAAGCCTCAGAAAGGCTCGGGTCTCCCCCTAAAAGGCCAAGAACTGCAAGGCAAAACAAAGGTGGAATCGTGCTTCTCTGATGTCACAAGTGAGAAAACCACGGACAAAATCACCCTCCCCATGGTTTCCACATCATCTTTTTCCCCAAACAGTTTACTGTTAGGGGTTCTCAATGCTTTAAAGAATGGTCGCCTTGGTGCTGGATGGTCTGGTCGGGTTCCCGGCCGGCTTGTCTCCCACTTCCTTTCATTTGTCTCCCAGTTCTTTTCATTTGTCTCCCAAGCTCGGTGCTTGTGGTCGGGTTCCCGGTCTTGTCTCCCACTTCCTTTCATTTGTCTCCCAGTTCTTTTCTTTTGTCTCCCAGTTCTTGTCATTTGTCTCCCCAGGCTGGGTGCTTGTGGTCGGGTTCCCGGCTGGCTTGTCTCCCACTTCCTTTCATTTGTCTCCCACTTCTTTTCATTTGTCTCCCAGGGTGGGTGCTTGTGGTCGGGTTCCCGGCTGGCTTGTCTCCCACTTCCTTTCATTTGTCTCCCAGTTCTTTTCATTTGTCTCCCAAGCTCGGTGCTTGTGGTCGGGTTCCCGGTCTTGTCTCCCACTTCCTTTCATTTGTCTCCCAGTTCTTTTCTTTTGTCTCCCAGGCTGGGTGCTTGTGGTCGGGTTCCCGGTCTTGTCTCCCACTTCCTTTCATTTGTCTCCCAGTTCTTTTCTTTTGTCTCCCAGTTCTTGTCATTTGTCTCCCCAGGCTGGGTGCTTGTGGTCGGGTTCCCGGCTGGCTTGTCTCCCACTTCTTTTCATTTGTCTCCCACTTCTTTTCATTTGTCTCCCAGGCTCGGTGCTTGTGGTCGGGTTCCCGCTTGTCTCCCACTTCCTTTCCCACTTCTTTTCATTTGTCTCCCAGTTCTTTTCATTGTCTCCCAGGCTGGGTGCTTGTGGTCGGGTTTGCGGCTGGCTTGTCTCCCACGTCGTTTCATTTGTCTCCCACTTCTTTTCATTTGTCTCCCACTTCTTTTCATTTGTCTCCCAGTTCTTTTCATTTGTCTCCCAGGCTGGGTGCTTGTGGTCGGGTTCCCGGCTGGCTTGTCTCCCACTTCCTTTCATATGTCTCCCACTTCTTTTCATTTTTTGTCTCCCAGGCTGGGTGCTTGTGGTCGGGTTCCCGGCTGGCTTGTCTCCTACTTCCTGTCATTTGTCTCCCACTTCTTTTCATTGTCTCCCAGGCTGGGTGCTTGTGGTCGGGTTTGCGGCTGGCTTGTCTCCCACGTCGTTTCATTTGTCTCCCACTTCTTTTCATTTGTCTCCCACTTCTTTTCATTTGTCTCCCAGTTCTTTTCATTGTCTCCCAGGCTGGGTGCTTGTGGTCGGGTTTGCGGCTGGCTTGTCTCCCACGTCGTTTCATTTGTCTCCCACTTCTTTTCATTTGTCTCCCACTTCTTTTCATTTGTCTCCCAGTTCTTTTCATTTGTCTCCCAGGCTGGGT
>CAXIVM010000062.1:0-29132 GCA_964035705.1 Porites rus
ATTCCAAACATCCATCGTCATGGCAGTGGAGCTACATTTCCGATGGATTGCAAGGGGGCCCCGTCAATTGACTCCAGCTGTATGCCTCTGAGAATCGCCAGAAGATGCGAAAGATGAGAGAGTCAAGTCAAGGAAGGCGACAAATTGAGAAGATTCCACAGCAACTATCATTTTTTGCACCAAAAAAGGTTCTTTTCAAACAATCTACTGCAGAACTAAGGTTTTCCTACCCACTCCTCTACTTTTGCTATGGCTTCCGCCAGAGCTATTGGAGACAGCGGGGCACTATTGGAGACCAGCCATGTAGAGACCAGCCATGAAGCACAGGTTTAACCTGCTCGGCCCAGGCATCATTGAGGTTGATAGGAGAATCTGAAGATGATGATTCATGAAAGAATCTCCTAAAACATCCTAAAACAATGCTTGCGGGGATTGAACTGATTTAACACCTGTCGAAAAAGTGACGAATGACATCTGTTTACGGAGGGAATAGATGAAGATTGGCCTTTTTAGACTCGGAATGTTCGGTAACTTGTGGCGAACCAAACCATTCGTGCATGTTTCGTGATGGAGAGATCATCGAATGTCCATGACATGTTCTTCAGATCGCTAGACGCTGGAGCTAACGAGCTTGACTAGATGGGGAGGCAAGAGCTGGTCAGAGATGTGCATCACGTGGGGAGAAAAGCAGCTTCTCCGCAGCCATTTGATGTCGATGTTCTCCTGTAGGAGCCTGTAGCCCAAAGACGCCGCATTTGGGGCAAGTGTGTGGGTGATGCAATTGACCATAGCATTCCTTTTCCCCAATCTGCTGACATCCTTCTCAGAATCTTGCTTAGTTCAGGCTGCACATGCCACTCGTGTTCTGTGTAAAGATGCGGAAAGTACATCCATCAGAGAATGTCCCTTCGATTGTCCAACCATGATGTTGTTGGGATGCGAGTTTACTGGCGATGTGGTCAGTTCATACGACGTCATAGGACAGCATGTTGACACCAAACATGGTGAGTGCTGTTCGGTGTCAGCGTCCACAGAACAGTTTGGCAGACCTAAATCCAGTACAGTAATTAGATGCCACCACAAGCATCTCAAGAGTGAGTATAGGACGGACGACATACAATCATACTATATATATAGCTATAATATATATATATATATATTTTTTTATTTAGCTATATTACTTAATATACATATATGACATATAATAAGACTCAGATGACCCACAGTTGGAGTTCACCCTTGGTTTCATGCCCACTTGGATTTGGTCAGTTCCTTAGCAGGATCCATCCGCTGAGGTCGCCACGCCGCGGTCGGATCCCCGGGTGTGGCGACCAGTGGCGGTCGGGTCGGGTTGGGTCGGGTCCAGATACTCCACGATGCCATGGACTCCACGATTTTGACTCCGCTTTGACTCCATTTTCCAGTTGAGAGAGGTTTGGACTCTGCCATGTTTGTGGGATTTGTGTGACTCAGTACGAGGTGTTGAGCCAGGTTGAGCCATTGTTGTGGCCGCCCCAACGGTGGCTTCAGCCATGCAGAGCTCCATCTCATCACATGTTCACTTCCCCGAGGAAAGCCGGCTTCGGAGTCGTTGGCGAAGGAGGTTGGGCAGCCGGGCATGCTTGGGCGTGGCTTCAAACCAATGAGAGAAGACGTGGCTTCAAAACACAGGAGGAATGTTCAGGATGGAAGCTTTTTTGATTTTGAGAGTTGATTCCACTGGGAAGATCATTGGCCAAGCCAGGTGAGTATGTCAGACTCAGGGAGCCGACCGGGGCACCAATTCGACCAGTTGACCCGAATCGGGTCGAAAAAAAACATCTCTTTGCGAAAATCGTTGCAACATTAAAACCACGTAATGGCCATGATGAAAGGTCAAACGATTTAGTAAGAGTAAGAGCTCATTAGTAAGAGCTCATAAAACCATCTTATCATGTAGTGGCCATGATTGCTGGTAAGATGTTGCAAGCTTGACCGGATTATATAGTGCTCATGAAGCTCGTGCTCATGATGCAAACTTGTTCACAGATGTTCACATGAGATGCTTGTTGCTTTGTTCACAGTGGCTCTACGGATCTTTTTGCCAAGTCTCCAAGACCATTGTAACCCTGAGTTATCACTTATCACGTGGTCCGAAGAACCTTGTTTTGATCAACAGGGGTCCAATGATTTCACAGCAGCACAGCAGCTTGTGTAGCAGGACGACTTGACCCCCAGGCAGGTCCTTAGGCGGGCTGTCGAATGTAGTCGAAGCTGGCATTTGCGGGGTTGGTTTACCCGAGATGTGGCGTCAAAAATGTTTGTTCTTTTCTTTTCGGAGTGGTGGGATATGGACATATATGGACATTGAAAGAGGCAGAATGAACTATATGAGCAACCAGCAAAACGTGCAATTGACTAGTTTAGTGAAGAGCGGTCATGCATTTTAGGAATTTGGCTTAAACCAGCAGAGGCGATAGGCTCCTCAAAAACCATAAGCATGCCGCTGCAGTTTTTGGATATGTTCAGCTTTGTTGCAAGTGTTGGGCGCTTCACTGGAGCAACCTGGTCATGTGTTGGCGTTGTTGGGAGTCCTCGTCTCCAAGAGGACCATGCCACTGGTTCAGTGACGCCAGGCAGATCGCTGGGCTGCAAAAGGAGATGTCGGAGATGGAAAGCTCCTTGGAGTGCTTGCGGCATGAGATGGAGGCATCCAGTTCCACGGAGGGATGGGGTGAACTCCAAGTACCAACTCGTGAAAAACAGGGGTCCTGGAAACAACAAATCGAAGACATGTGACAGTTCACCTGGAGTGGATGGTTTTTTGTGGCAGACGGTTTGCACTTGTGTGTGGAAGAAGATGATTGTGGGATGCAACAACCACGAGGAAGGGCTCTTTACTTGGAAGTTACGGAGGCAACAACCGGCGCATGGGCCAGACATTTGTGGCCCAAACCTTCTGGACAAGAACATACACCGCCCCGAATAAGCCCTTCTCATGGGACAGGCAGAGCCAGAGCCAGAAGAGGTTGAAGGACCAGGACTCAAAACATGCCACGGCACGATGCGCGCACGACACGGTTTTGCTGCAAAGAGCCAAGGTCTCTCAGGGTCACATGGGCCCAAATGCCTTTGACTCGAAAGAAGATGACACCAACGGATCAGCGATGCTAAGCCACAGAAGTGTTTTGTCTTCAAGATTGTCAAGCACAGGTAATATACATAGTTGGAGGAAGATATACATTGATGAAGGACATTTGGCCTCTGGTTTGCGTGTGAAATCACTATTCTTGTGATGTATGAACCAAGATTGATCATCGATGTAGTGTGGAATGCTTGAAACAAACGATCCAGATGTTCTCAACGCTCACATCTCAACGCGCAAACCCATTTTCGCGAAAACTCTGAACATGCAGGACTGCCGTCTCCAAGGCGACCGGTCAAGGCGACTGAGATCGGCGGATGCATCAACAGGTCAAAAAGAACTCACCAATCATGCGAAGAGTGGTTCATCATCTAAAAACTTGTATAGGTCTTCCTGGCCAGAGACCAGCGTGATTTGTTTTCATGAGTAGACTATGGAAGGAACTTCGCCATTTGGCTTAAGTGAAAACATGTGCTAACCAGCATTGTTGTAAGATGTGGTGAGTCAATCAATGTATGGAGCTGGATTTTGCGAGTGTCTTCCGGTGATAGTACTTCCAGATGTTTGTTCGATGTTTTCCTTGGGTATTGGCCTGGTCAGCTTGACTGTCTGGCTTCATGAGACCCTCTTATAATAGGCCCTACTCAGCCCCAGCCCTCTGTGGGGAGACCCACTGTTCCTTCTCATTTGTGGCTGCAGACGGGGGGTTCTCCGGACGAAAATAACAACACAAGCAAACATGAGAGGAGTCGAAGTCGCGGAACCTGCCTGTGTGTCTGATAAAGTGTGCATGTTTTGATGCATTGAAACAGGTGCTAAGAGAAGCATTTGGAAAAATCCGCGTCAAGATGTCCCATTGCTACCACAAATGGCCGCAGCAGCAGTCAAGTGGCTTGCGTTTCCCCCCACACTCGATCTCATGTTTGCTACAGTGCTTGCTTGAATGCATCACTTGGCACCACGCGCATCAAATGAACCCACATCACTTGCACCGAACATCAACACTTTCGCCCCACCCCCCACCCCCCCATGTGTCCTTAGGATGTATCTACGCAATATCCATGTATATACTCTTTTCCAGTTGTTTGTAGTCGTTTCATGTTTTGAGCTTAATTCGATTGCCTTGTGTTTGGCTGAAGGCCCCGATACGCTCTGCCCCGCAACCATAGTGCAAAAGACGTGCTTTGCTGTCGCTTGCGCGTACCGTTGATTGGGCATTCACTGGTGTGTTCGTGACAGGTCCAGTTCATACTGCCACTTTGGGGAATTCGCCCCTCACCCCACACCACCTCATGTGCATCATCATCATCATCATCATCATCATCATCATCATCATCATCATCACCATCATCATCATCATCATCATCATCATCATCATCATCATCATCATCATCATCATCATCATCATCATCATCATCATCATCATCATCATCATCATCATCATCATCATCATCATCATCATCATCATCATCATCATCATCATCATCATCATCATCATCATCATCATCATCATGTGTGGGACCACCATAGTTTGTTCAGTGTCTGTAGACCGGGGGTCCTAGCCTATGTTACGCAAACATCAAGATTAATCCACATCACTGACCAAATGCCAACACTTTGGCCCCAATCCTCCCACCTCATGTGCATTATCACCATCATCACCATCATCATGTGTGTGACGGTGTGACCATCATAACCATCTTACTGGTAGGATAATCTTCCGTTGCCTGCATTATGTGTGTAATCATCCTAGTCATAATAGGTGTAATCATCATAATAATCTTAGCTCAAATCAGAACATCGAATCTGCATCTAAAAGGTTCTCGAGTGGACATGGTTGTTTCTAGGATTGCTTAAAGTCCCCGGAGAGCCCCTGTCTACAGCCTCATTTGTTGATAGCAAGACCGGAAAGACTTGTCATACAATGAAGGTGTCCGTGAGGCTTTTTGTGTAGATTCTCCACAAATAGTGAACATTGCATGAACCAAATATAGACTATAGTTATACAGTTATACAAGACTGTTGTAATAAGGTTTTATATTCCGAAGAAGGGGGAAACAACTCAACTCTAGATTCTAGACCGGATCTCGGCTCCGCTCCCACATCGGTCACGTCCTCAGGCGGCACGCCCTCATCGCTCACGGCTGCGACAGCGGCTTCCTGAATCCTTAGCTTGGCTGGAAGAGGCCGGGAGAAGTCAAATGCACCAGCAACGGCAGGAGATGGGGCTTCTCCTCAGTCCAGTCGGATTACTCCAACATTCACCCAGACACCAATCAGGACTGGACATGATGATAGAACGGCTATATGTATAGAAGCGTTTTTTTTTTTTCTGGTACAAAAACCATATCTTTGTCCTATACGGATGTGATGTGTTGTGTCCTGATTCGGTGACGAATCTTGGTCACAACTCACCAGGTCGCCCGCGAGCCGCGCCGCTGCCGCGTGGTTTTCCCCGCGAGCCGGACAGCGAAAGCTCAAAGCGTGAGGCGCGGTCGAACGAAACAAGAGCCTGACAGTGGATGGTCGTTTTGCAGTTGTTGGTTTACTTTTGACACACTGGGTGTTTTCTCACTGTTAGATTTGGTTCCACTCTTGATTTGGCATGGGGGCTGCTGCACCATTCAAGGAAGACATAATATGACCCTTGACGTGTGGTTTGCCAATAGGGGACTGGGCGAATCGTTTGCGCAGGTGACACGAAGCTTGGGGTTCGACCAAGCTTGGGGCACAAAGCTATGGTCAAAGGCCAGTGGCTGTTGCAGATCTGGAAAGAACGACAAGTGCCACAAGCCAGTTGACTGAAATCTCTTTCAAAGCTGGTTTGCAAATGAGAGTAGACTGCCAAGCTGTTTAGCCTTTGGCAGGTTATGTCCGGTTATGTTCGGTTGTATTCATCCAGATCAACAGCTAGAGGCTCCGCAGCTGCATGCGAGCGGGTGCGCTTGTACATACTGGCAAGCAACCAGCGCTGCTTCGTGACCATGGCTGCGGTGCAAAAGAGTCAAGCGGTGGGCCTAGTGGCAACAGTCAGCCTGTGGACTTCTTCGTGTGGCTCAATGTAGTTTGCAAGCTTTCCGTTCATCCTTCTCCAATCAGGGCTTCTCAATGTGTAACGATTGAGTTTGAGCATTCTGTGGCAAGCTCGCTCAGTCTTCGCTGCCAACCTGGTCCGCGCTTTTGTGCTCGCAGTCATTTTTGAAGCGCGGCCTTTGCTACTTTATTGCTGCGCTGGCCTCTTGAAGGTGAGCCGCCGGGTGGCATGCAAACCGGCCGTTCCACCAACTTCCACTCCGACCAAGGAACCCTTGGTGATCTCCCAATTCCGCAGAGAAGCGTCCCGTCCGGTCACTTGATTCATCACCACGTGCTTTCATTTGGGATTACTCTCTCTCTCTCTCCCAACCACCTCTTAAACTTCGGACCGGTCGACCGGACCGTTGGTCGACCCGGAAAAACCCCTGCCGCCGTTCAGGTCCCTTTCGCGCCGATGTTGGGGCACATAGATGGCACCGATTGGGGGATTTGGGTGATCCATGGAGGTGGGGAGAAGCAGCTAGAAGTGCTTTTCAAGTCTATTGAACGTGCCATTGGGGGCAGAAGATGGAGCAAGTCCACAACAGTTTTTTCCTCCTTTGATGCGCTTTCAGACGTACTAACAGATGTCACTTTTGTCTCCATGCTCAGTATGTTCGAAGGGATGTCGCCGACTTTGCAAATGAAAAGTGCTTTACTTTGCCTTTGCATGTGTGTTCAAGTGTCATGTTCTTGACCTTCTCTCCCATGTTCACACCGGACAGCAAACTGGAAGGCTTCATGGTTTGGTACATAACCCTGACATACAAGGTTTGAATCATCAAATGTGCAGAACGATTTTCAGCACGTTTGGCTTCCAACTTCATCTAATTCATGATAAATGATGAGGGTAATGCTGACTGAGGCTCAAGCCGCCCGCCTACGTCTCAGAGAAGGACTGCGGAGACAAAGTTTGATTTTTATTATGTGCTTTCTTCGGAGCTTCGACCGGGCAAATAGGAACTTGCACACGACCGGGCATGTGGATGTGGTTTGGCGCTTTGCCATGGCAAATCATTTCTCATTTTCGGAAAGTTTTTGTTTCAATTTTGTTTCTATTTTTGTTGGATTCTGGTTGTATCCTTTGATTGGAGCTGACCTCTTAGCAAAGATGCTGTCTTTTTTGTCACAGCCCTGTCTTTCAAGAGAAAGTATCTTTTGGCACACGAACAAACCTAATCATGCACAGCACACGCGTAGGATGACACCATTTTTACCTCGCAGTGCTATGTTAGCGGCGTTGGCATGTCTAGAGTCTAGAATTTGTTGGGGTTTGTGTTGGTTCCACTGGCGACTTGGACTGCGTTTTGGTGGGCTGTGATTGTGGGACATGACATCGGCACAATTTCCAGGCGTATTTTTAGGCACTTTGACGATCGACTGCATGTAGCAAAGCTCGGCAACCGGTGTCCACAGGGGATGATGTTAGATGACAGAACGATGGGATAGATTTGATTCATCAAAATGGATCAATAGTAGCATGGCTTCACCCCTTCCATCCCTTTCCTATAATCTATTTCGAATCATTGGAAGATGAGAAGATGTCAAAGCCCAGCTTCATCGTCTACGGAGCAGCGTCCAGGAGGTGCCATCGAGAGGCAAGGGCTGCCATACATGCTGCACGCTCCCGTTTGGGTTCCTTTTGTTTTTGTGTTGTTATTTTTTCCTGTGGACTCAAATGTCATCATTTGGAGCAAACTGTGGCCAAATCTCCTACCAAAATGTGGGGATGAAGCAGACCACTCTTCGTTGGCCGCTTTGTAGTTGTCACGTGATGTATCGAATCACCATGCATCACCCACTCTTGTACGGGCCTATGCTGAACCCACATTTTCCCAGCGCTCCTGCTTCGGTCGCCCGACGATATCGCTTCACAAGTAGTAGCTATGACATCACCGACATCACTACACCATCAGAACATCGCTCTTGGAAAGCCATCGCTCTTGGGTTGGTGACCAACGCTACTAGGCCGGAGGCCATCCCTATTAGGTTGGAGCTATTAGGTTTCTTTTGTGTTCAGGTTGTTCATGTTGTTCTTTGGATTCTGAAAGACGAATTCAACCGCACCTTCCAGATGTCTCTCGGCCCTGCTGGGGCCCTCCTGGGACCGCCCCTGCCAGGCTATGCCAGGTTGCGAGTTCGCAGGTGGGAAGAGACCACGCTTGGACGGGGGTTGGGATGGGAATGATGGGAAAGAAGCATGCAAACAGGAGCAAGCAGGTACATGTAGACTCTTGATGAACAACCGCCTATATTTTGGATTGACAAAACCACTTCATATGGGGATTGATATATATATATATATATATAGGGTGATGGGGATACTTAGGCCGGAGTTGCAAAGTAATCGGAGGCGAACTGACGAATGCAGACTGCTGGACTGTTGGAATCTTTGTCCTAGGCCATGTGGGTTTTATTTGTCATACATTTTGAGCCCTGAATAGTTTATGGTGGTAAGTAGTTGACTCAGGTTTGACTCAGCAAGGGCTTGTACTGAGGGTTCAAGCATGTAATGTATGACAGATTCATTTGTTTGTGTCCATGTTGGGGCAATCCCAGCCACTGCCACCTAATTTTAACATGCTTGTCACTTGTCTCAATATCGGTGACACGCAATACTACTTTGACCTGATTGAACATAGACCAGCAACCCGTCTGGTGTGTTGTGAAGTTCGCCAGGGGCAGAAAAACGGACATGTCACGTCGCGCATGGCTTCATGTCCGCCAGGCCTGCGGCGGCTCCCTTAGGCATGCTGGCGCCCAACGGCCCTGGTGAAAGGCGCGGCCGTGAAAGCATGGCCTCCACAAGGAGGGGAGAAAAACGGATGGAAAAAAAACAAAGGCCGGACTCTGTGGATGTCTATATTATATTCTATTATACTGCATGGAGTTGCTGGATTCTTGGGTGCACCTGGAAATGACTGATTTGCCAAGATTGGCTATAAAATGACTGAAGACACGAGGGCCTCAGGGGTTCTATGAGGAACTGAACGTGTCTGATTCAAACGACAGGGAGTTGTTGGCAACCAAAAGATGTCCGGAACATATCACCTTCCAAGTGCCTATATACCAGACCAAGTATGTGCAAAGTTACTGAACATGAGTTGAGCTATTGAATCCCAGAATCCCGCTCAGGTGTGACTGGGAGACATATACAGAATCTTGGTCTTCAGCTCGTGCAAGATTGTTCCACATCCCCGCAGGCAGATGAAAGCTCGCATGCGCGCCGCGCGCGCAGCTGCTGTGAAGCTCCGCCCAGCGGTGAACCTCAGTGATAGTCAGGAGTTGATGATTCGGGACTGAAACCTACCCAGGAAAAGTCCATCACCTGCTAAACCTTTCTGGTGAAATGGATGGCATGGCCTTCTCCACTCGTTCCAAGCCAAACATCCAGAGAGATCTCCGGCTCCGCAAGTCGGGGTAGAACAGCGACCAGCCCGGACCACGTACCGTCGGGCCGAAGGGATCCCATGACGAACATCGCTCGGGGGCTGGAGGATGGGTAGGCTAGATCGGCTGATCGGTCGTGTGTCCCAAAGAATGGGAAGGGAGGGGTTCTCTCAACATGTGTATATATATATATAAGGTTTGTTTTGGCACACGATGGCCCAAGTTCACTTCTATGTTTGACACGCTTGTGGAAAACATGTTGAGACGCACCCAGACATAAAACTGGTAAGTGCAGTCAAGGATCATGAGTTGGACTGATTTCTTTCTCAGGATATCCCTGGTCCTTTGACCAGTTGACAAGTCGGCATATCCATGTCGATTCAGCCTCTACAGCCTCTACAAACACGTCGTTTCGCATCTGCGGCCGAGGATTTGTCGTCGAAGGTGTGGAGATGTTTGTGATTTGGGTTTGATGGGTCCCTTACATATATGAGTTCGATACGGGTGGTTGGGTAGTACATACACCGCCCCCATCCCATCTGAAGTGATCTGGGTGTGATCAGCTTGGAGTTTGGGACGGTTGTATTGTGTGGCCGGTGGGCACTGCAACATGGACCCAAATCTGGCAGGAATCAAGGACTTGAGGATCACTGTGGCCAAGCAAGATGTCTTTTCCCCTTAACAGTTTGTCATCAGTTTGACCGCTGGTGGTTGGATGGCAGGGGCGCAGGTGTTCAGTTTCATCCCAAAATCTCAAAAGAGTGGGGATTGCTGAGCACCTTGGTGGACATCATCATCGGTTCACCTGAGAGGATCTTCAGCACTTTCGCATGAGGAAGGACCAGTCCTCATGTTGTGTCATCTCTGAAAGGATCATTGCACCCCCTATATACTATAGTTGCATGTCTTCAATGCCCCAGCCATGTCCTTGCTCCCCCTGATAAACCAACTCGAACCACAGATATCCTTTAGGCTGCCACTGCTCCAGCCTCACGTTGGCAGGTTTTGGATCTTCAGGACGAATGGGGCTCCAGTGATACAGGTCAGGGGCCCTGTGGCCCTGGGGTGGGGTTGTGAGGCTTGTGAGGGAGTTGTGCTATCCTCATTCGTATCTGGCTTGGAGGGTTGCGGCAAGCCGGAGGGTTATTCCAGTTTCGAGAGCAACAGAGCAACAGGCTTTCAGGATTCAGTAGCTTCTTGTTACTAGTAGCATCCAGTAGCTACAGTATTTGCTACTAGTAATAATGCCCTTTGTTACTAGTAGCGATGCCCTTGTTACTAGTAGCTGCAGACCGAGACCTCGTTTCCCGCTGTTCCGAACGACGCAGGAAACGAGCAAAGTCGCTTCAAGGAGTGACGGAGCGAAGGGTGAAGACGTTGTTTCGGCTCGGGTGAGGACGTTGAACCAAGTATAGAAAGGCATAGAAAGGCATATAAAGGCCTCCTTTTGCATTGTCGAGAACTCAATGATATGTAGTATGCCAGACTCTAAGAACTACTCAGCACAGATATATACAGATATTATGAGATTTCTGCTGGGACTATTCAAATCTACCCAATGTATCTCAATGTGTCATTGCATGGGTGCCGATGTGGTTTCGCTACGGATCCCCTTCTTTGGTTTGATTTGGTTTGAAGAGGTGCAGATCTAAAGAGATTTGCACCAAAGGTGTTGAGAGGAAGACTTGTTAGTAGGTCATCCATTCGCGCCAGATGGCCTGCATGATGCACCAGCCTTTCACAAGCCTCAGACTGATGAGTGGTGGTTCCTAAATCGTTCGCTGTTGGACCATACAGAACTTACTCGACAATGAGATGTGCGTCTGCGGTGCTTCAGATGGGTCGGCCGAATGTTGCGTGTGCGCTGGCAGTGCCACAAGCTGCTTGCTCAGTTAGCTTGCGTGTGGCTTGGAAATGAGGAGTGTGGCTTGGAACATTCCAGGTTTCACGCAGCACATCGCAGCACCATGTAGCCATCTTCCCACCATTCAAAAGGAGGGACACTCTACGAACAATTTATTTGACTCATGTGCTTGGAAGCAGCCCTGGAGCTTCTGATGAGAGTTGTGACATGCACAAAAAGGGTCGTTTTTGTGATTCCATTTGGATTTCACACTTAGCTTCTTCGAGTCAAAGGAGCTTGCAGCAACTTACAGCTAGCAGCTAGGTGGGGACTCCACTTTGCAAGAAAGGTATATACTGATGCAGTCTATTTCCTCATCTCCAAGAGAGTGGCTTCAAGGAGGGGCTATCCCAAGTGACCCACCAGGAACCTCCTTCACCACTCCTTCACTGCTTCACCACTGCCCTGCAGTGACTGACTGAACTGACTGACTGACCTCGGCAGGGCAGCAGTTCTGCTTCCGGGCTAAGCCGTGGAGGAGCCCGAAACCAACGGCGACGCGTTGCGATCCGTTGCGATCCCGTCCGTCTTCACCATCCCCGGTTCGGTGCAGCACTGGATCACCGACCGGTCCGAGGTCGGTGCTAACGATGGTGACATTGATGGGACTGGTGGGTGGGATGTAGTGGTGACATGGCGTCTTTGACTGGTTTGAAGATCGCAAGTCGGAGGGTGATGTGTACGTCTCTGCAAGGGTCTACACGTGTCTATATACTGTATTTACGAACTGGGCAATGAAGGGACACTTATCCACCAAGAAGATGTTGACCCGGCTGTAGGGGCTTGCCCTGACATGTACCAGGTGTTCTTCCGTCACCTGTCACCCTAGGCCTCAGATCCTGTTGGACAAAGATGGGTTCAGACGCACCACGTTTCTTTTCACGTGCTCAGTGGCATCTCTTTGGAGGCCATCGCTAGTAGGAGCAAGGACGCTACTAGGGGCTCCTGGCCTTACTACTAGGTGCAAGAAGCTACTAGTAACAAAGGGCATCGCTACTGGGAGCAAGGACGCTATTAGGTTGGAGGCCATCGCTAGTAGGTTGACTCATTTTGGGATCTCCAGACCGAGTCTCGCCCATCACGGGGACCCCTCAGAGCGCCAGGATCAAAAGAATCAGCTTCAGAGGCTGACCCGCGGGTGGTCTTTCAGGGGCTTTGGGCCTCTCAAAGCACGGACCCCCAAAAAGCTTTAAACAAAAAAACAGGACAAGAGTTTGATTCCAAGAATGTCATGTTTTGGCTGATATGTACCTGCCGATGTGCGCTCGGAGACCCACGCGTGTAGGAGTAAGCCATACCTATACTGCCGTGTTCGGAAAATCCCGTTGGCTCACAAGTTCCACCCACATGATCCCTTGATTCCCAAGAAGGGCCTGGGGGGATTTCCGGGGTTCGGAAAAACCCGGGGGAAGTAGTGGAATCACCAAAACCGAACTTTGGGGCCTTTGGGGGGAAATGGGTTGTCCCTCTAAGCAAGAGCAGGTCGAAAGTTCGACCTCTGGTCGAAGCTTCGGTGTTAAAGGGGCACCGCGCCGAGGTCGGGCCGAGGTGCAGCGATCGTCCATGTTGGCTTCCCCTTATGTGACAAGCTTTGGACCCTGTGACCATTTCAATAGAACCCAAACAAGTTCTATTTGTTTTTGCACTTGGATCTAACAACCGAAGCTTGACTTGCCTCACGTACATGTAAAATGTAAAATCGCAATCAATGAACTTTGTACGAACAGTGCCTCCTCGCGGCTTTGGTGAAGTAAGACCAGCAACTGCTGAACTCAGTGGCCTGCAGCCTTGAATAGCCATCGCAGCAAGACATGAACTGCAGCGCCAGAGTATCGGCGAACCACGCACCACGCATCCGTGAAATGTCCGCGGGAACCCCTTCAGACTATCCAGGTATTCCTGGACCCCAGGGGCACTTCGCTACCGTCTTTGATCCATACCGCTGCCAGGAGCAGAGCGATTGAGGATCGCGTTCCTTGCATTCACCAAATCCAAAGGCGGCTTTGACTGGCGCCAGGGGGTTCTGAAAGACTGGGTGTTCATCATTTCAAATCTGGCCAACCAATTAACAAGTTGTGTTTCGTCATAATTACATTATTCATGCTTTGATGGTTGTTGTGGGAGTGCTATCACTTCTGCGAAGGTGCTCATAAGCGATCATGACATTGAAATCAAATGACATGCTACAGCAGGGGCATTTGGGGACTCTTTGGCAACAAAAAATTGCCATGACTCCATCACCACGAACATCCTTCAGAATTTTGCAGATTGCAGAGCAGGACTGGTATCCTATGTATGGCCGATGGCCAGAAATTCATGGCCGCGTGGTTCACATAGACACATTATCAATACCATTCAATACCTATTAGCTGTCCTCCCATGTTTCTGGAGATTCTCATGGCTCTACAATCAGATAATGGGTGAGAGCGAATACTCTTTCGTGTCATGCCGCTGGACAAGCCACAAAAGCTGTTACTGTGAAAGATTTAGAGATACATTTTGTCAGCATCATCATTCAGGGTCGGTGAACATGGGCTTCTGACAGAGCTCACTAAGTCATCTCTTCATGTCACCTCGTTGGCAGGTTAGTTGTGAGCAGTGGCACGATGCCATGCTCCACCTGGATCCGGACAAGATTTCATGTTTGATTCGGTGCAGGTCTCTTTTGTCTTGGATAGGAAGAAGTGGATGGATATGACGCACCGAAGAGGATCCTATTCGCATCAGACGTCGAACTTTCCGGTCAACCACTGGTGCGACTTTGCATGGGTTCAGAAAACTGCTCAGTTGGTGATTTGGAACTATGTGGAATACTCATGAATAATGTGGTTTGAACGTCTTGAGCACCCAAGAAGCAGAGTTTTCGCAACCTATTTGAAGAAGACAGTGGACAAAAGACGATGCATCGCCTGACCTGCTGGTTGCCCTACCAAAATAGGAAGATGATGGAAGATGGTCATTCTCCAGGGCTGGATGTTTTCCACATCGATGGAAAACATCCATGGCCCACATGGCTTTTCTTACTCTTCGTTCGCTCCCAGCCATGGCTCTCCCAGCCATGGTGGGACCCACATGGACTCATTGATGGATCTCGGAGACGGAAGGTCAAATCGGAGGACTCCTAGCCGATCTGCAACTGGGGATTGTTCGGGAGCTTCCTTTGTTGTTAGAGACTTGCGACTTGAGACACCCAAGAGAAGTGCACCGAATCATGGCATGTCCATGGGAACATCTAGGCTGCGTGCATCTTCCTCAGATCCGGGAGCTACTGGTGGCTGCGCTTCGGTGTTTCTCCTCCCCTTTCCCCTTGTCCTGCTGGTACAGTGGGTTCACAAAAGGAACTATGTGACTCATTATGACTTCATTCATGGGTTTGAGACAGCCCATCCTGTGTCTTTCTGGCATTTATCCAGATGAACTCCTTAGAACATCTCAGCCATGGTCAGTGTATCTATCAGATTCTATCATGGTTTCAAAGGACACTGGACATCCCACTGGTTAATAAAGAGTATGTAGAGTTGGACACAGGGCGCTTCGGGGTTGACTTGACCGACTGCAGCACCGGAACGAGTGACTCTCGGAGCCTGTTACTGCGATCAGTCGCCTCCTGCACTTCGATCCCTGTGCCCGGCCTTTCTTGGAGACTTGCAATCAGGGCAGTGGAATGCTACAGAACACTTGGAAGTGGATTGCAGTTGCGGTTAGAGAGCTGTTGCAGTATCCATCAGGATGTCACCGTGCTTATGGTGGAGAAACTGAGCCTTTCCACTATCCAGGTGAATTTTGTTTGACAAGCAGAGCTAGGAGGAGCAAACACCCCTCCCCGTAAATATCAATTCTTTGCTTTTTGGGCGTACGATACAATACAGTCCAGGGTCATTCATGTGCACAGTCCGCTGGGTTCTTGAACTGCTAACACGACAGAGGCTTTTGTCTCACTGCTAACACCTGCTAATTCCGGAATGTGAAACACCATGTCGAGATTTTGGGCATGCGGCATAGGGGGAACCAGCCTAGGACACATCTGTGGACACTTCGTTGAATCATTTTTTGGCCTAACAATTCACAACCCCCTGGTCTAGCCATGTTTTCCCCTTCTTGAAGCAGCTCATACGTATTCCCGCTCTTATTGATGTTCACGTTGCCATCTATCACGCTGAAGGACCTGATGTTTCTCCTTGGACCGGTAATTTTCTTCCTTTTTCCTGCGGCCCACCACAGGTCACTGGTATTGGCTAATTCAGGTGCCACACACTGACACTCACAGCTGGCCGTCTATTTTTTGGCAAGATAGCCTAAGAATTTATCAAAAAAGATCTTCAGGTTCGGCAGAGATCCATGTCCCCATTCTATTCTGGTCCCCAGCCATTGGTTAGGTGAGCTGTTGAGCTGATAGGTGCTGAGCTGTTCAGCAAACATACTCACCTCGTGTTCCTGTCGCCCTCGATTTCGCCAGTCTTTTCTTCATGGCAGAAGCACCTCCACAGGGCGGGCGCATGAAGGTGAAGAAGCGACAGGACTAATCCAAAAGTTTAGCAAGATGATCAAATGGGATGGTTCCTTGCGCTGTCCTTGCGTTTGCAACAGGACCGTGAAGTCTTGTTTCTCTTCTGACAAGATTCTTGCACCATCTATTGTCCTTTTCTCTGTTGATCAAGCTGCAGAAGCAAATCATGGTTTTGCGGGAGCCATGCACAGCTATTTACAACCAGAGATCATGTTTGTGTTTGTAGTCACTGGTTCAAGAAAAATCTCTCTGCTGCTATGTTTAATACAGGTGTATCCACCACGATATCCCGCTGTTGCGGGGTGAGGGCTGTGGCCAATGTGTACAAACGTTCCACTCACAGAAAAACATTACTCGGCAGAGGTCTTCCTCACTGGTCAGTCAATGGAGTCAGTGGAGCATGAGAAAAGAAACACATTGCACCACAGCACGTGTGCAATGACATCACTCCTCCAATGGTTGCAGAACGACAAGCGTGGGACGTCAAGAATTTGCATGGACATACTAAAGCATGTTTGAAGATCGCTGGAACACAGGAAACGCTCACACCCCGTTTTTGCTATAACTAGATGGGCCACTGATGCTGATATAGAACAACATAGAGGCTCCAGTTTGGACTGAGGCAGTTTCCAGCGAGAAACTGATGCCAGGACTCTGCCAGGACAAACAACCATTCTTGTTCAGGAATACCAGAATAGTTCTCCGGCTATTCCCATCTTATTCCCCACATATTCTCAACTCAAGTTCTTATTACCAGAATTAAGTGGTGAATTTGAGCCACACCCATTTGCTCAAGCACCCAGAGTGCGGAGAGTTTCATCGCCGCCGTTTGATTTGTGAGTCGGAAGGTGACTCGAGCGATTCGCGAGCCTGGACGATTTCCCAATCCCAGGTTTGTCGAAGGAGGTTCTTTAATCAATACAACATATAGATCAAAATAGCATATGAATTAGTTCTATAGGCGATTTATAGATAAATACAATATGCAGTTTCTAAGTAGCTTGCTGGTTCTGAAGGAGGTCATTCATTTCGAGTGTAAATGAGTCTTGGACTTGGCAGTGCAGAACACTCTTTTGCAAAGAAGCCGACCGAGACAGGGCCCCGGGTACTTACCAAACCTTCCATGGTCCATGGCCTTTTCCGGAATAGTTGGTTTTGAGCTTTGACATATTCTGACCTGTTCCGCTGTTAGTTCACTGCAGAAAAGGGACGTTGTTACATGCCAAAAAGAAGAGCAAACCAATTATCTTGGAACAATTTGGTCACCTTGCATCAACACCGAGAGGTCACGGCTTCGGCTGACAAAGACATGAGAGGGAGTGCTCCGACCGCGGGGCCGAGCATCGATGGACAGACAGTGACCGGTCAAAACCCAAACAAAAACTATATTGTTACTAGTAGCGATGGCCTCCAACCTAATAGCGATGGCGTTTGTTTGTGTGTGTGCCAATTTAGTTCATGCATTTTGGAACAGCAGTGCTGTCTAGAAACCTGGGCTTGGTGGATTAAAGCGCCACCATCGTTCATGGTTTTTGTGGCCGGGAAGACCGGGACGACCCTCTTCCTGGACGGCCGACCCGGCAAAACCGTGCAGGGTCGCCAGGTGCAGCGGGTCCTCCGTGCAAATGGACATGTGGGACGGCCAAACGCGGTTTTTCATTTAGCATCCGTGTGCCACAGATGTCTTTGGGGAAGGGCCAGGGCATGAAGCATGGCCTGCAGGCCTGCCTTGTCATGATCCACGCATGTTTTTTTTGTGAAGAGCCGAGGAACAAGCAGAAGGGTTTGCAGGTCAAAACTATAAGCGCTTGACAGGTAAGTCGCAGAATCCTTCAAACAAATCTCTCTTTCTTTCTCTATTAATACGTTTTTGCCAAGACACTGTTCTTTCGCTGTTCTTTCCGTTCAAGTAGCTCAGAACGGAAGGTGAAGGCGGCTGGTGCACCTTTTCTTCAAACAGAACGTTCCCCGACCCTTGGGCAGATCTGATAACCCTTCGGGGTTGGGGTTCCAAGATACAGATTTGATGCCTGCAGCAGGACCTTCACTTTCTCACACTTCTCCGACTCCAAATGTAAGCTTTCTTTGTATCAATGATCCTGTTTGATTTTATAGCAACCAAACTTCGAATTACATTGCATGCCTCTTTAGCTGATTTCGCTATGTCCACCCTTATACATTTTGTTGGATTGCCACTCAAGGTGGTCAGTGGCATCGCTTCGGCGCTCGTACCCGCGGCACCCGGACCTTTGCATCGATCAGAATTTTCAACCGTACAGCTGATGCGGCGTCTCAACCCGCGTGCAGACAGAGAGAGAGAGAGAGAGAGAGACAGATGTGCCGGCAACTGCCTGGTGCATGAAACCCTGGCCGGGTGCCCTGGGCATGACATGTGGGCGATGGGTGGGTGGTCCAGAGTGGGCTGCGCCCGATTTCGTGATGAAGAAAGCCCCTGATGAGCTGAACCTGCAGCCAGCATGTTTGAGCTTCATTGGGCCACACCAAGGCCAAACAGAATCACTCTTTTGGTAGAGGCCCCTGATCAACCTTCACTATTGACTGTTACTCATATCCCCCAAAGTACCCTAAAATGTAAACATGGACCCTCACTTGAAAACACTGGATTGCAGTCAAGAATCTCCGCACTGCAGCAATGTGTCAGCAGGTGTTGGACTATGTTCCTTTTGAACATGTTTCACTTTGACCATGACTTTTTTCTAGGTGGGTCGTCCTGTTGTTCACAAAGTAAATTCAGCATCACCTCATTTTTCTCTACATTTGCCCAACAATTCTACACCGAAACCACATGGACGACCACCCTAAAACCACATGCAACCACATGACTCGGGCCTTACGGATCCGGCTGCGTCACACGTCCAGGTTCTGAGCCTTTGAGTCTTCGAGATCGGGCGTTGATCCTTCGAGGCCGCGGCGTCTTTGGAACAGCGGCGTCTTCGACAACATGGAGTGATCCAGAAAACAAGAAAAACCGTTTAAACTCTTGCTTTGAAGATCGCTCCAACAAAAAATCTTTGATATTAATCTATAAAGATAACAATAATATATATCATATATATATATAATATATAACTTATAAATATGCTAATATGGATCATGTGCTCTGGTGGAAAGATGTTTGTCTTTGTGTGACCTCTGTGTGTGTGTGTGTCCAAAGAGAACACAAAGACATACCAAGGCTGCCTTTATAGGTTCTGGTATAGCCCAACATCCCCAAGCTGTGAAGGATTCTCACTCGAGTGGCGCAGCAGTCTTTATGGGCCTTTCTCTCATAGTTTGCAAGAAGATGCAAGAAGCCTTGGCTACTGTACTAGTGATGATGGTCCTACCAAGCAGCATGGAGTTCCCCCTCCAATTGGTTATCGTGGGATTTGACCTTCACATGTGAGGCTGGCTCTTCAATCAAGGCCTCTCTGGCACGTCCAAGTGTGCGGCCGGGGAAGGACTTTCGTGGGCCAGGGGTGGAATGTGGCAACATGTGGCAACTGTCCATTGAAAGGATGACAGGCCTTAGGATTTGAAGCCAACTTTTATGGCTGCGTCCTGAAATCTTCGAGCAAAGAGGGCCGTGAGAATCCAAAGATCATCCGAAATCCAGTGCATGAACTGCCGAACGATGGACTTGAAAGGATTCTTGTAAGGCTCGTGGGTAGATTGAGGGAATGACCCACAAGGGGCAAACCCAAACCCTCAAGCTTTGATGAACGTGCTTGACGAACGTGCACCCCCCATGAGTGACGCTCGTGCTGCGCCAATTCTTGGCGCTCCCAATCTTATGTACAGTGTGTCAAGTGGGAGGTCGTGCAGGTGGGCCCAGGCATAAGATGCAGATGGGCCCAGGCTTTACAAGTGACTTGTTTGCTACTTGGGACCTTGCTTGAAAACAGACCCAATCAAGGAAAGCCATGAACTATTTTCAGTAGCCGTCCGGGGCCCTCCTGAGAGAACTCGGACCATTTGTGAACTTGAGCCAAGTCCGCCAAGTGATTTTGTTTTTCAGCCCGAAGCTGGACCCCTCGGGCCTTTGAGGGGCCCCAAAGTTGGTGTTGTGCATCACCTGAACAGGTGTTTTTTGAGGACTTCAGAGGGCATTTAATCAGAATCTTTGTGGTGGTAGTGACTTTTGGATGATAGCCGGGCATGCGACATGCCGGTTCCCCTAGTACCACACAGCTGGAGTCAATGGTTTGAGCCGTTGACGTTTTCCACCGCGGCGAGTTTCAAGTTCCAAACACAGCCAGAGACGGAGGAGAAATGGAGGCGCGCGGATGAGGACAAGATCCATCCCCTCTATCATCTATCCAATGAAGCAAGGAAGTGGAACATTCTGGAACACGGTTCTTTACAAACAATGATATATAATGGTATTATGGAGATATACTTTCCACTTCCATGTTTCAAGGGAGGAACCATAGCCCGGTTCGCATTCGCACGAAAAAAGGGATGGTGACGTGACGCATCAGTTGGCTAGCATCGAACGGATGGTCGGATAGTCAACGAGGACTATCAACACAACACAATGACCTGTGCCTGACCCTGACGTCATGTTTCTTGCACGCCTCTGTACCAGAATCGTGACATCTAATTTAATTAAAAATAATTCAATTCTACTAACAAGGGAAGGGACTAGTCAGTCCAGATTCACTTGTTGATTCTAGTGGCCGTGCCATTTGATTAACAACTATGCTGCTATGTGGCTACGCGGGTGTGAATTACCATGATTACAATGTGATGAATTACAAGGTTAGAGGATGCCATGATGACCCACAGCCACTGTTTCCAAAGAACAGCGGATGGACAGCTTGCGAGCCTGGTTTGGCACATGCAAGAGTCGCGACAGGAGCTAGTTGTGTTCTAATCCCCCAGGCCACTTTCGTTGAACACATCCGAGCAAATTCATCCTGAGCACTCATACATGGATCCCGAACACCACATACATCCTGAGCACCACATTTTGTTGACCCGGAGATCCATCCATTCAGCACATCGGAGGATTCCACATACATCAGCGCAAGAGAATCCTGAGATTCCATCCATACGAATCCTTCCATCCACGATGATGACTCCGTCATCACCGGACTCAGGGACTCACGGCACTCACCGGTGTTTTTGGCTTCTTCCAGCCTCGCCCCCGAAGAGCACCCACGCCGATCTACGGCGATCCTTCCTGCTTGGGGGCCGAGATCACGCGGTCGGATGGTCGGTGGAAGAGCACGTCTTTCATGAAAGAATAACCATGTGTGTGAGTGTCCCAAATGATGCAAGATGTGAAGTGCATGTTTGCTCCACCAGCAGTATGTACTGTCCTTCAGGGCGTCCTGGACGTTTCTTGGGTTTCGGATGAAGGTATCTCTCAGAGTTTAGGACTTCAAATCAAATTGAGTGCAAAAATCAACCATATTACCAGGTATGCTGAGTGCAAGAAAACATATTTTTCAACCATATTACCATGCTTAGCCTTGACTTCCTCACCTTCCAGAGGACGTCCAACGTGCTGCGGTCAATCCTCAGAGGGCGGTCTGATCTAATGGGAAGAGCCAAAGAATGGTCTAAAATGAGGTACCTGTACATGCCCATCTATTATATGCTGCATATTATAAGATGCTTGGTTTTGTTGTCCCTCATCGCTGCAGTTCTGTTAATGTGTTGTGCTGTGTACACTCTGTACATTACCGTCATTCCATTCCACCGAACTGGCCAGTTGGTCAGTCTTCCTTTGCCGAAAAACTTTGCATGATCACGATGACTGAGGTTGACACCATGTCCGTACTCCCTTTGTGTCTGAGGTCGACACCATGTCCGCCATCATCAAGTCCTTTGCCATGCTGGGGAGCCTGGTTTCAGGGTCAGCCGTGTGAGACATTGGAGCTGAGTGAACACTGGACTTAGGATAACACATGGGTCTGAATGACCTCAAATGTGAACTTAAAGAACATTGAGGAAGCATCGTTCTTGCAGAAGGCAGGGAGAACCATCCAGGTGTCCTTGGCGAGACTGCCAGATTGGTCTAGCCACCCCATGGATGGTCAACATGTAAATGTAAGAAGAGTGAATGACCATCTATACGTATATGTGTTTGTTCTCGTTCAATGGGTTTGGACTGGCACAAAGGAGGTTGCTTTGGGAAGCTTCCAAAGAAGTAGCCCCTTCAACTCTGACTGCACGAAGGGTTAAACCCCCTCTTGCCTCGTCACCGCTCCAAACAGTCTGTCATGAATTCAGCCAGTCAACCGAACTGATTCGGACAAGCATCGGAGACATGCTGTGGTTCAGATACACGGTATGTAGCAGCCCACAGAATGTTTTTTGTTGTTGTTTTCGTTCACCTGCAAGCCTTGCTTGCAAAAAAGCAGACCGATGAAACATGTATTTGCAGTAACATGTCTAGGCTTTTTTCTGCCCCAAGTTCTATGGGGAAAATAGGAGAAGCGTGACAAATCCATACTACACTTCGTCATCCTTGCTTCGGTTGCCTTCACCTCCCAGTAGCGCACGCTGTCCCGCACGCTGTCCTGCGCGCTCTCCGAGGTTCGTCCACCTGCCAATCCTCGGAGACTTGCGCCACCACCACCAGATCACCACCGGGACGGGCGCTTCGACTTTCGACATGCTCGCTCCGTTCGATCGAAGACCGGGAGACGAGGGAGAGACCGTCCGTTTTCAGCAGGTTTGTAGAGGGCTGGAAAGTGCGATGGCAGGTATTGTTCAGGTGTCAAAGTCAGTCATTTGAGAAACTGACAGAAGCCGTGTTTTTTGAAGCACTTTGCACCGGCACCGACCTGTACTTTCTCTAATTACCATGCAGTGATCTTCTATCCACTTGCACTATATAGTACTTAGGTTTCTGTATGGGTTTTCTAGAACTGACTTGTATCGACACAAACCCAACTTCGGGACATCACTCAGGCGAACTGGTGTTGGGCTCAGGAAAAATTGCTTGCAGGGAACTGGGAAAAAACCGAAGCATCAAGTATTTGAGTTCCATTAATTAATCATCACCATCCAAAGTGCATCCGAAATAACACCATGAGTCTTTTCCTTGCGGTGGAGGTCATTCGATGTTCCTCCTCAAGTGCATGGAGTCATCTCCAAGAGCTCAACGACCCAGGGTCATTTAATTGTTGGGAATCACTACAAAAAGCGCTTTGCCTCAGACATCAATTTCATCAGACCAGTCGGATTGTTGCAGAAAGTGCCCATCTTGATGCAACAGGGTATCAAGTCAAATGCCTCAGGACTGTTGCTGTCATCCAACCCCCTAGCTTCAGATTGATGCTCTTGGTGCGACAGGACTACTACCACTACTACTACTGGTGGTGGCTGCCTGAGCTCCCATGTTCCACGGACTTTGAGTGTCGAAACAACATAACGGAACAACTTAGATGTTATATATATAATCCCTTTTGACAACCAAGAAGCGCATGCAGCTGCTAAATGATGTCTATCGGGTTGTACACGGGTTCAAAAGGGGAAATACATCCTTTTGGAAGACAGAGAAAAATCTGATCTATATTAATATAAAATTGATATAACATGGATAATATGGTATTGCTAATCATTGCTCTATTTTATTGGTTAAATAGACCCTAAACCCAGAATGACGATGTTTCTTGGAAGCAAGTCCAAGACCCTCAAGTCCAAGACTCGCGGCTGACAAGTCATAGACAACGACTACGACCGCAGATGGGAGAACGACTACATTACAGATAGCAGCTTTGAAGCAGGTGTTGGATGAATTCCAGAAAGTCCCCTTAACCATCCTTAACCAGATCTTTGTTATAGACATATAGACACTTATTGTTTGCAGAGTTCTATAATTATAGTCAAGGAGGACCGTGGGAGGTCAGGTGTCCACGTGGAGGTACGTAACAGTTCCCCACAAAACACCTTTGCATCTGGTTTTTGCAGAAAAGAAGGAGCATACAGTTGCAGGGCGGTGCGTCAGACGCGTCCCTTGTATTTCTCCCAACAGTGACACCTAGCTGTTCGGATGTGTTGTGGGCTTTACGTCTGTTCTAGAAGCATTAAGACGTTTGCAGTGGGCGAGAGCATGGATCCCGGCCAGAGGACACATTATAATATTGTGGTGATTTGAGTTCCTTTGTAATCTTCATTGGACTTGTTCAATGCATTGAATTGGATGAGATACCTTCTCAAGTTTCTTGCATTATGTTGCATTCATGTCTTACACATTTGTGGATTCTGAGCTTGAAGGTTCAATCGGCCCAGCAAGCTCTGCGTTCCAGCTTTTCCATGAGGTACTACCACCACTACCACTACTACCTGGACTACCGCGTTCCTGTCATGTCTTGGGAACATGCTGAACACCCATCGCAACATCTTCCAGATTGTGTGCGTCGGCAAGCATGTCAGGCCTAGATGCACTGGCAGTTGGAGGCGAAATGCGGGGGTTTTGTTGTGTTTTGAACGAACCACGACAGGAATATTTAGGGAGACCCCTTTTCTTCATGCGCTTCGTTGGCACTGGCCTCAACACGTGGACTTTAGTTTGTTCACCACGCTGTCTGCATGCTATTCACTCCCCGTTCCAGGTAGTAACGTGCAACAGTCCACACCCGTGCTGAACATGTAACAGTGCGAAGTCACTTGCCTCACCCAAACTGAAGCCCGCGCTTTGGCCGTTATGTCGCAGGCGGTAGCATGATTCTATTCTATTCAAAAAATTGATCATGTCCTCCACCACATTGTGAGCAGATTTGGGGTCTTTCTATTAGGGGTAGGTTCACCCGTGGTGGGTTAAATGGCAGAACTTGGTGCATATCGAACGTCTGACCGTGCCGCGAAAACCATGCGATCACAAGGGCGTTTCCGGGGCGAGGTGGTCTCCGCGTCATGGTGCATCATCGGGCATGTTGAGTCCATGGGGAGGTTTTGGAAGGATGTTCATGGAGTTTCATGGAGTCCATGGGCAGGCCTGCTTGAAGACATGGCATCCAATTCTCACATCAAGATGAGTCAAGATACAGCAAGTGTTTCATCACTGGAGCGTGCCTTCAGTCATGCCATCAGGAGCTGACGCACGACCCAACCACCTTCGAGGCTGTGGGTGAGAGTTGAAGAAGACATGTTGATTCTGATGATCTTTGACGCTTCTGGCGGGGTCTGGTCAAGGGATCCTTTGCAACTCGGTGAGTGATGCGGACGTCATGCTCGGTTGAGCTAACAATACGGTTGGACCTCGCAACCCAGCAGCTGTATTGAGGCAGCTAAACTGTACACATACATATACAGATACATGCACATATATACATATGTGCATAGGCTGTGAATATATTCATCATCTTATTGTCTTATAGCTAAACATCTATGTGACAACCCATCTTCTCTGAAACTTTTGCCATCCCTAGTTACTTGTTCCTGCACCAACTTATAGTCCCCTGCGCAGGTTGGTACGTCCCAGATACCATCCCACTGGGACCTTCTTTCTCCGACGAGCGGAGCCGGAACCGGTCGTGATCGTGTCGACCGGTGGGGCAGGTCTCCAATCATGTCGAGGCAGCCGGGGAGATGTCGATGTTCAAGCGAGATTCGACCACAGAACGAGTCAGAAAGTTGCTGTCTGGGGCCGGGGCGTTGCCTAGGGTCGGCCTCAACATGCCTCAACTGAAATCCTCAAGTCAGGTCCCTCGGCAACATGTCACATGTCGTTTTAATATGTTTAAATCCATTCTTTTTCAGATGACTCAGTCAGATGACTTCATTTGTTTCGGTGTGAAATGAGGTGATGAAATCAGTGGAATGAAGTTGGCTCATGAGAGGGTCTGGACCTGTCAGGCCTTCGACTGGTTTTCTTCGTCGGGCCAGCTCAGTTGGTGTCGACTGCTGCGCCATGTCACCGATGAGTGGACGGTGGAAGCCAGGTTGGTGTGCAGTAGGAGCCCCACAGCCGGAGCCTTCCATGTAAGCATCTGACTTCCATCCATCGGATAACTTCCACGTAACCCAAGCATATCAGCTTGAGTAGTGGAACCAGTTTGATGTGAGGTATGAGGAGCCCCGTGATTTCTGGCCATCCATCGTCGGACCGTCGTCCTTGGAGTCGTTTGATATGCGTACTATCATCATCGACCAAATTGTGTGCTAGACACGTTGGCCCACGGTTATGTCACGGTCGGGTCATTCCATTTGATCATGAAGTGGACATTTATTTGTTGACAGTTACAATGTCACACCATGTTCCAAGTGTGCCGTTGTTCATGTTTGGAACCTATTTTTGGCTTCAAAGTATGTGTCCGCTAGCGTTTCACATGGCAGAACCGTCACAACTCCCCAAAGTTCGGTGGTTTATATATGTTCTAATACATTAACCCCATGCCCATTCTTTTGGTATAATTATATATATATATTACTTTCTGTACTTAACCCCTAATCTGTTCAAGACCTCCTTGGGGGTTCTGCCATCGAACCGAAGAACCGTCACGGCGCACCATCACTCCCCACCATCACTCCTCACTCCAGGTGCGTCGCAGGCGTGGGGGCGACGGTGTCAAGATGTGGCTTGGAGAAAACCAAGGGCACCTGACACCACCATGGCACACGCATGGTCAGTGGGTGTCTAGAAACCAGACACCACATGATACCACCCAGTTTCTGGGTGCTTGATGAATCGGATTCTTGTGAATCTGTTCAGTCTTTGCAACGGCACGTGGATCTCTCCAACGAAGCATGCCGACACTTGCCAGGGCCTTCGTGAACGAAAGGCGAAGCCGGACTGTTTCTTTCGGGAAGCTTGGGCAGGTCGGTGGTCGGAACCATATTGAGAATCAGGTGGTGAACTGAAGTAGTCATGAGTCTTTGATATACCAATAGCTCCGTTCATAACAATACTATGTTCATGATATACAACTACTATCAACCAAGTAGTTGTTGATAGTCTTTGATCTACTGTAATTACCACGTGTTTTTACACCTTATTCTCTTTCGATCCGAAGCACCTTTGACTCGGTCGGCTACTGGCAGTGGAAGGAGAGTGAGGAGTTCATGACCCGTGCAGCATTGGGATTTGCACGGACTTATGGGGCGGCGATTAGTGATGAGATCAAATTTGCAAATACATGCAAACACTCCATATATCTCCATATTGTTTATATTTGTTTATACATGGAACAGGAGCCCGGAAGACTCCTTGTTGTGCAGGAAAGACTGAACAATCCTTTTTCATCGCCTTTCCGATGGATTTGATGAGGCATATTGTTCAACTGGTTTCTGGGAGACAAATTCCAGGGATTTGGGTTGTTTCAAGAAACAAGGACCCTCAAACTTGGGGATCAAACTATAATCCTCTCCATGCAACTTCCCTTCTACGGTGATGCCACGGGTTCGGCACGGGTGACCCTCCAGGGCCATGGCCATGAGGCGAGCTGAAGACAGATGGAAAAGACAGACAGGGGATGAGAATCTGAGTGATCTACTAGGTGGTATGAGAGTGCTACTTCGACCCAGCATGTTCAGTTCTCTCTATTTTGGGCCTCTATGGGTTTGGGAGTTGTAGTAGCTCATTGCTTCTGACCAGCACCTTTAATGCCAAGTGTGCCGCCCCAATAGCATGTTGCTCGAGAGCAGAGTCAGAGGGGACACGTGTGGCCGGGAGTTTCACGGTTTTGGATCCCACGGTTTGGCTCGCTGGGATCCACGTGGAGGGGAGCTGCTTCGGACGAAGTGTGGGGAGAGCGCATGTGGGAGAAGAAAACCGAAGAGCCATGGACTTTGAGGTATAGCCGTACCTTGAAGCCGTACTACCAAGTAAAGTTCATCAGGTGACTGTCATCTACAATCATCCATATATTTATATACGGTATCTCGTTTTGCGCCATCCCAATGTACTGGTTGCTGTCTTTTTCTCTTTGGTATTCGTTAAATATCCGAGGTGTGACCCTTGGGTCTTCCGGTGGCTCTTCGGGCCGGCCCGTTCGCCTCGGCCGTTCAGGCACGGCTCTTCGCGCTGCTGAAGTGCTTGCCCAGCGCCAAGCGACAAGCGATGCGGGGAGACTCACTGGGCAATCGGCATTGGGGAGAGTGAGTGAGCTCGGTCGCCATGAGATGCCTAACAGGGCAACCAAACCATGCCGATGCTCAAAGGTATAATAAGTTATAAGTACATTGGGTTCATAAGATTGTAGAGGTGGCTACAAGATACAAGAACAACATTCAGCGTCATCATTATGGACTGTTGAGGACCTTGATGGAGATGGAAGGCTCATTTCATCACCAAGCGAAGCAGCCCAAGCCGACACAGCCCCAGGGTTCAGAAGGGACGCTTCGCCAAGATACGAGGCCCGAAGTGTCGCAACTTCACCGATGCCAGGACTACCAGGATCTCATCCCCCCAGCAAAGATAGCAGTCGAACATTTGCGCCGAACGTATCGGACCTTCCTGGACTTGAAAAGGCAGCAGGGTCAGCGAGGGGTGCTTCGGAGCTGATGCCAGTTGGAAGTTGAAAGGTTTCTCGCTGAATTGAGCCACCCAACCATTGAGGAGGGTAATTCAATCGACTCAGTGTTCTGTCCTTGGTTCAACTGGACAACCCCCGAAACAAAACAGGAGCACTTCTCTGCACACGTTGAAAAAGTTGGATATGTACCATGCACAGGGATAAACCCCGTTGTCGAACCGTTGATTTTCCCCATGTTTCTCCTGCATTCCGGGGCTTGGCGACCCTCGCAACTTCAATCAGGCTCGCGGAGCGCTTCTCTCAGAGCCAACGGCTGGCATTAGAGAGGTGAAATGGGAGATGATGGGAGCCTCGGGTGGCGCCATGTGCACACTAGGAGCATTCCTGCAGCAAAATTACCCAAGCACCGGTTTTCCATCCCATGGTTTTTCTCAGCAGGATGTCTTTCTCCACCTTGGTTTGGGGGTGGTGCGGTTTTGGACGGCATCATCTCCATGACGATCCAAAAATCCTTGAAACCTGTGAACATCCGAATTCGATCATGTCTCCGTCGGCAGCAAGCGGCGAGCCGTTTGGGTCTCATGCCTTGATCTAGTGCAAGGCAGTGGGGTTTGGGTCTTAGCCTGACGTGAGATCAAAGATGCCCTTCCGGTGGGAAAAGGGATCCAGTGGCCCGTGGAATGAAAGCATCGTGCGTATACT